>CAXITT010000001.1:5476208-5497731 GCA_964033795.1 Lymnaea stagnalis | reverse complement strand
ATTATAGAGCCATGACCAATGTCACAATGATGCTATTATAGAACCATGTCTAATGTCACAATGATGCCATTATAGAGCCATGACCAATGTCACAATGATGCTATTATAGAACCATGTCCAATGTCACAATAGTGCTATTATAGAGCCATGACCAATGTCACAATGATGCTATTATAGAACCATGTCTAATGTCACAATGATGCCATTATAGAGCCATGGCCAATGTCGCAATGATGCCATTATAGAGCCATGACCAATGTCACAATGATGCTATTATAGATCCATGCTAATGACACAATGCTATTATAGAACCATGTACAATGTCACAACGATGCTATCATAGAGCCATGAACAATGTCACAATAATGCTATTATAGAACCATGTTCAATGTCACAACGATGCTATCATAGAGCCATGAACAATGTCACAACGATGCTATTATAGAACCATGTCCAATGTCACAATGATGCTATTATAGAACCATGTCCAATGTCACAATGATGCTATTATAGAACCATGTCTAATGTCACAATGATACTATTATAGAACCATGTCTAAAGTCACAATGATGCTCTTATAGAGCAATATCCAACGTGTCAATGCTGTGTGGTGGTGGAAATTTCCGCAATGGAAACAATCAGATTCCCTATATGTTTTAAGCAATTAAAACAGGGAAAAGTTCCTGAGTAGAGTCGAGAGTGGAGATGTTAGTAGACTGAATGAAAGGTAGGAAGAGAGTATTTCAAACTTACGACGTTGGAGCAAGCGATAGCACGAAATATGTCAAATGAAAATATACAATCTGTGGAAAATTAGTGTCAATACGAAATGTGTCTTAAAATAGAAATTTTGCATTATGTGTCTTGAAGTAGGACATCTACATATAATGTGTCTTGAAATAGTTCTTCTAAATTTAATGTGGCTTGAAATGGAACATCTAAATGTAATGTGTCTTTGAATAGATCATCTAAATTTAATGTGGCTTGAAATGGAACATCTACATGTAATGTGTCTTTGAATAGATCATCTAAATTTAATGTGGCTTGAAATGGAACATCTACATGTAATGTGTCTTTGAATAGATCATCTAAATTTAATGTGGCTTGAAATGGAACATCTAAATGTAATGTGTCTTGAATAGATCATCTAAATTTAATGTGGCTTGAAATGGAACATCTAAATGTAATGTGTCTTTGAATAGATCATCTAAATTTAATGTGGCTTGAAATGGAACATCTAAATGTAATGTGTCTTTGAATATTTGAATAGATCATCTAAATTTAATGTGGCTTGAAATGGAACATCTAAATGTAATGTGTCTTTGAATAGATCATCTAAATTTAATGTGGCTTGAAATGGAACATCTAAATGTAATGTGTCTTTGAATAGATCATCTAAATTTAATGTGGCTTGTAATGGAACATCTAATTGTAATGTGTCTTTGAATAGATCATCTAAATTTAATGTGGCTTGAAATAGATGGTCTAAATGAAATGTCGCTTGAAATAGAACGTCGAAATTTAATGTCGCGTTGACACCCCCTCTCCCCTCGCAACAGTCATTTATTCTCCCCCCCCTTTTTTTTCCTTTAGCCAACATTATATAATATTGATAACTGAAGCTTGTAAAATAAATATAAAAATGTAAATCCTCATCGACTATACCCTCCTCCACCCCGCCCCTCACACCACCCCTCACACCACCCCTCTCCCCACCCCTCACATCCTATATAAGATGCTATTGATCTGTTGATACCGTGAGCGCCTCATTGCCTAATGGTGTAATCTACCACGAGTTATGCCCGCTTCATTTTCCTCACACAGGCTTATGGGCCCTGACACTTTCTGGAGTTTTCAGATATGAACGAAACCCCCATGTGCTGGGTTCCGGGTCTGTTTTATTCTGTAGGGGGTTCCCACTGTGGGTCGGGTTCTTGAGTGTGGGTTTCTTGAGTGTGGGTTGCCTGTGTGTGGGTTGCCTGTGTGTGGGTTGCATGGGTTGGGTTGCATGTGAAGGGTTTCCTGAGAAGGGCTGCCTGCATGTTGGTTTCCCGTGAAGGGTTTCCTGAGAAGGGGTGCCTGCATGTTGGTTTCCTGTGAAGGGTTTTCTGTGAAGGGTTTCCTGAGAAGGGCTGCCTTCATGTTGGTTTCCTGTGAAGGGTTTCCTGAGAAGGGGTGCCTGCATGTTGCTTTCCTGTGAAGGGTTTCCTGTGAAGGGTTTCCTGAGAAGGGCTGCCTGCATGTTGGTTTCCTGTGAAGGGTTTCCTGAGAAGGGGTGCCTGCATGTTGGTTTCCTGTGAAGGGTTTCCTGTGAAGGGTTTCCTGAGAAGGGCTGCCTGCATGTTGGTTTCCTGTGAAGGGTTTCCTGAGAAGGGCTGCCTGCATGTTGGTTTCCTGTGAAGGGTTTCCTGAGAAGGGCTGCCTGCATGTTGGTTTCCTGTGAGGGCTGCCTGAGACTGAGCTACATTTGTGGATTTCTAATGACTTTGGGTCATAGTTTGACGACTACACCTAATGATTGAATATCCAACTAAGATGGAGCTTTAGGGGCATCATGGCATCGCAGCATACGATAACTTGTTGGTTTTTTTTGTTCTACCGCTGAGACGGGATAAAATATTATAGATTTCAAACACTGTTTGTACAGTGACTGATGTAACATATTGAGATCCATTGGGTTAGGGTTAGGCCGCATGCCGTCCTTAGCAATGACAGTACCATTTCGTCAGGGCCAGCCCTACGGTTGCTGGCACGTTGGGACCAGCCCTACGGTTGCTGGCGCATTGGGACGCTCAACTTTGGATCCCCTGCTAAGTATAATCATCAACATTTGTGCAAGGAAAAAACTGGGGATTATAATGAGTTTATTGCCTTAAAAAAATAACTATGAACAATAAAATGTTTTTTTCTTTAATTGTATTTGGACAGTATGAACAATTTTTCTACCGTGGGCAATATGAAAAATTAGCTTACCGTGGGCATTATGAACAATTAGCTTACCGTGGGCATTATGAACAATCAGCTTACCGTGGGCATTATGAACAATCAGCTTACCGTGGGCATTATGAACAATCAGCTTACCGTGGGCATTATGAACAATTAGCTTACCGTGGGCATTATGAACAATTAGCTTACCGTGGGCATTATGAACAATCAGCTTACCGTGGGCATTATGAACAATCAGCTTACCGTGGGCATTATGAACAATTAGCTTACCGTGGGCATTATGAACAATCAGCTTACCGTGGGCATTATGAACAATCAGCTTACCGTGGGCATTATGAACAATTAGCTTACCGTGGGCATTATGAACAATCAGCTTACCGTGGGCATTATGAACAATCAGCTTACCGTGGGCATTATGAACAATCAGCTTACCGTGGGCATTATGAACAATCAGCTTACCGTGGGCATTATGAACAATTAGCTTACCGTGGGCATTATGAACAATTAGCTTACCGTGGGCATTATGAACAATCAGCTTACCGTGGGCATTATGAACAATTAGCTTACCGTGGGCATTATGAACAATTAGCTTACCGTGGGCATTATGAACAATTAGCTTACCGTGGGCATTATGAAAAATTAGCTTACTGTGGGCATTATGAACAATTAGCTTACCGTGAGCATTATGAACAATTAGCTTACCGTGGGCATTATGAACAATTAGCTTACCGATGACATTTTATTTTTTTCTAGCCTTTAGGTCAGCAAATAATTTTATTGGACTTTCTATATTTCTTCCATGGCACCCGCATGCAATGATTTTTCCCATTTTTGGAAGATCGTTGATGGCGCCCCAAGTACAAGGCGTCTAAGTACAAGGCACCCCAAGTACAAGGCGCCCTAAGCACAAGGTGCCCCGGGCAAATGCCCGAGTTGCCGGTACCTTGAGCCGACCATGCATTTAGTGCAGACACTGATGTAACATATTGAGATCAACTGCGTGAGGCCGCAAACGACATTGGCAATGATGGTGCAGCCAGTGCAGACAGCCATGTAATATAGTGAGATCCACTGAGTGGGGCCGCCTGCCAACATTAGCAGTAATGGTACCAGCTAGTGCAGACACTGATGTAACATAGTGAGATCCACTGCGTGGGGCCTTCTGCCAACATTAGCAGTGAAAGTGCCGGAAATGTCATCTAAATGGACCGCGAGTCTTGTGTGGCAGGCGGACTGACGAGCTGAAAGCTTCTGGCGTGAAAAGGCGATGACGTCAAAACACCGGGAGCATGTAAATATTAGCCTCGTTCCCCGGCAAACAGAATTGCTTGTGTACACTTGGATGCTCTCAACATAATTTGTCTACCAATACAAAGTGTCACGCTGAACGTTAAGACGATTGGATAGATTTGTTTATAAAAAAACAACAAAAAAAAACGAGATATAATAAATAGTAAAATTGGAAATATACCAAAACATGTGTAAATAAAACAATTTAAACAAAAATGTACCACGTTTAAAAGTTGATCGAATTCCTCCCCCGCCCACTATTAAGGTCTGAGTATGAATGAGCTCTTTATCACAGACGTGACAGTAGTACCGCCCTACTGCCAAAGTGTTGCCCACACCCACCTAGCGTTCAAGTCCTCTTATTCATTTTCTTATCCGTCCAACGTCTTGCCCTCTACATCCCACATTCATGGTTTGTTAAAATACACATCTTCTTCATTCACGTTTTCACCTCCACCCTCTATCGAATCCCCCAATTTCGTTAACGCCACTCTCTATCAAATCCCCATTTGTTAACTACACCCTCTATTGAATCCCCAATTTGTTAACTACACCCTCTATTGAATCCCCAATTTGTCCCCTCTCTATCGAATCCCCATTTCGTTAACTCCACCCTCTATTGAATCCCCAATTTGTTAACTCCAGCCTAAATTGAATCCACATTCCATTACCAACACCCACCATTGTTTCCCTATCTCGTTAACTCCACTCGTAATGAAGGCTGGTGTTGTTAACTCCACCCATAATTAAATGCTCATCCTTTAGCGTCACCCATATTATTTCTCTCCCCCCCCCCCCCCCCCCCCCCCCCCCCCCCCCCCCCCCCCCCCCCCCCCCCCCCCTTCAGGTTAAATAAAATAAATGTCCATTAATCAAATGCCGATACACATGATTGGCTCGGGTGTGGCGGTATAACGAGCCAAATCAATGTTAGGCTATAACTCTTTCAGATGGAGTTAAACACACATTCATTCTGGAAATGAGTGCATATTGTTAAAGACACTTTTCAAATTCTACGTTTCTGAAACAAAACCAGCAAAGCAAAAGATAAACAGATCAAAAGATCAAAGATCAGCAGATCAAGAGATCAACAGATCAAAATATCAAAAGATCAGCAGGTCAACGTTTTAAAGGATTCATTCACTTCTGCTGTAGACATTA
The DNA here is from genome assembly GCA_964033795.1 of Lymnaea stagnalis. Taxonomy (NCBI): domain Eukaryota; kingdom Metazoa; phylum Mollusca; class Gastropoda; family Lymnaeidae; genus Lymnaea; species Lymnaea stagnalis. Next base: position 5,492,334 of record CAXITT010000001.1, on the reverse strand, counting down.
GGCTTGGTCGAGTAGGAGCCATCTCAGATTTTTATTTATTTGTTTTAATTTTTTTTTTCGAACAAACATTTGTCCGACTACGTAAAGTCCTACTTTTAAGCTTGCGTGGAAGGAGGTGGAATTATCATATATAATGGGGAATGAATCGAGCTGAACATGTCGAAAGGAATCGAGCTCACCATAAGAAATGGAATCGAGCTCACCATAAGAAATGGAATCGAGCTCACCATAAGAAATGGAATCGAGCTCACCATAAGAGAAGGAATCGAGCTCACCATAAGTGAATGAATCGAACTCAACAGCTGTAAAGTAATGAATATTGTAACAGCCTTGTATAACAACGTTTGTTATTCGTAATTTAATTGCAGTATTATTCTGTTGTAGTATTGTGTCCTGTCTATTGACATTTTACAATCCTCCATGATGTTTGACAACACGAGGCGTTAGAATTTAGCACAACGGGTTTATTGCCCATATAGACACACGGGATGAAATGAATCTCTAGAAACTAGAGCAAATATAATTGTCATATTACTTAATCACTTCACATTTATAATCCACTCAGATCTGTTGAGTCAACATTAAGTCATTAAGATGTTGTGTGATGTACATTGAATCTTGGCAAGAGCCTAAAATGAAAAACAGACTGCCATTTGTATCGTCCACTTGCTTCTTCTGCGCATGTCATATAATATCTAATTAACTTCCTGTTCATTGTAACTTACGAAAAACAATACATTATTCGAAACAATTGATTATGTCAATATTTGATCTGTGACAAATATCAACATATGGAAGAAATGCTCAAGACTGCAATAATGCAGGAACAAAATCTGTTACATGATATAGGAACAAAGTCTGTTAAAGGATACAGGGACAAAGTCTGTTACAAGATACAGGGACAAAGTCTGTTACATGATGTAGGAACAACGTCTTTTACAGGATACAGAAACAAAGTTTGTTACAGAATACAAATATACATAGTGAGAAAGTTCGATCCGAATGAAAGGAACGGATGTGGTGGATAAGGCCAAAGCTTTACATGGACTGTAGCGCCACTGATGATGATGATGATGATAGTGAGAAAGTTCGATCCGAATGAAAGGAACGGATGTGGTGGATAAGGCCAAAGCTTTACATGGACTGTAGCGCCACTGATGATGATGATGATGATAGTGAGAAAGTCAAATCTTTTAAGAAGCATTTCAATGATCTTTGCATCTTGGATGTGACAGCGCCATTGTGTTGGCATGTTCAAAATACACGCCCTAAATTTCATGTCAACTGAGCTTATGACGTTGCATCCCTGATAATCAATGCGAGCGTCTTGATTAAAATCCAAGAATCTATTTTTGCCCTCACACGACGGTCGCATTATTTTTGATGACCCATTCTTGAGTAATCTCCCTTCCACCTAAATGACATATGCAGAATTTTATCTCGGGACGTCCCCGAATTGAAACAAAAACTATAGATTAATTTGCGCAACCTTGAACGTTTTCGTCTCTCCCCATTGGTCAGTTCTTTTCACAACCTCGATTTCAGATCAACATCCGCGGTAAATGACAATGGCGGATTTTGTTATGGAAAATGGAAGACGGTATTTTGGCCAAATAATGACGCTGAGACGCAGAAGGGACAATAAAGAATCCATGGCTGTTTGGAAAATCGATCTTATTTTCGATGTTTTTGGGGAAGAACTTTGAAACTTTGAGTTCATTATTTTTAAAAAAAATATTTATATTTAGAGTATACTTGACATTTGATGTTGATATATTGACATGAGCATCGACTATAGTTGGCCGTTATTCTTGTATGTATATTAGGATTATAGGATATGATTTGCTTGTTCAGCAGTTTAAGCTCAAATTTGTAACACAAGGATATTTCGTTTTACATTTTTGGGACACACTCAGTGGCGGAGGAAGGGAAGCAGAGGTGACACGGTAGGCTTCGTGTGGTGGTAGTCTCCGGGTGGTGGTAGGCTCCGCATGTTGGTAGGCTGCGGGTGGTGGTAGTCTCCGGGTGGTGGTAGGCTTCGTGTGGTGGTAGTCTCCGCGTGGTGGTAGGCTCCGCATGTTGGTAGGCTTCGTGTGGTGGTAGTCTCCGGGTGGTGGTAGGCTCCGCATGTTGGTAGGCTGCGGGTGGTGGTAGGCTCCGGGTGGTGGTAGGCTCCTGATTGTGGTAGGCCACGGGTGGTGGTAGGCTCCGGTTGGTGGGGTGCGGGTGGTGGTAGGCGCCGGGTGGTGGTAGGCTGCTGATGGTGGTAGGCTACGGGTGGTGGTAGGCTCCGGGTGGTGGTAGGCTGCGGGTGGTGGTAGGCTCCGGGTGGGGGTAGGCTCCGAGTGGTGGTAGGCTCCTGGTGGTGGTAGGCTCCTGGTGGTGGTAGGCTCCTGGTGGTCGTAGGCTCCGGGTAGTAGTAGTAGGCTCCAGGTGGTGGTAGGCTCCGGTTGGTGGTAGGCTCCAGGTGGCATTTTTGGCCAACTGCAGATTTGTCATGGAAGAGGGACGCCAAAATCTTAGCCCTCCCCGGAAGGCCCAACTGTAACAATTTGACTCGACACACATGCAGTACTGCACACAAGTCTCATGCCATGGCTCTACCGGGCTAGAAATGTCACTTATTTTTACAAAATTTATGAAATACTTACCAATGCTAGAGACAAGTATTTGAGAATACATGACATTCTGACCAATCATAGAGACTATTATTTTAGAATTTCTGACATTCTGATCCATAATAGTTAGTAGCGAAAATTATTTGAGCCTTGCCGATAAACTGACCAATGGTAGAGAGTGGGATCTGAGAACCATCTAATATCGACCAACGGTAGAGTGTGGCATCTGAGAACCATCTACTATCGACCAATGTATAATACCCACTATTCAAATTATTTCCCCAGTGACACGCGCTTTACTATCTATGGCCGTCATCTCAATTGACTAAATGACAGATAAAAATGTCAGCAATGGCGCTTGATCTCTTGTACACCATCGTCCCGAAATTTACTGTCAGAGTGACTTCACTATCATTACCTCCATTATTTCCGTTGACAACATCACAATCACAGGAACATAACAAATTTTTACTCTCAGAGTAACTTCACTATCATTGCCTTCTCTATTGCCGTTGACATCATCACAATCACAGGAACATAACATCTTTTTACTGTCAGAGTGACTTTTCTATCATTGCCTCCTTTATTACCGTTGACACAATCACAGGAACATAACTTCTTTGTTTCATTTTAATCTTACAGCGATGGGACTTTTTTTATCGGCTAAATTATTCCTCCTGAAGCTATCTATTAATTTTTTATTTGTCTCAACAAATGTTGATTGTTGTTTTTTTATGATTTCCATCGTAGTTAAGAAAATATTGAACTGTATAACCGGTAAATAAATATACATTAGCTTTATAGCCACAAAAATAGTTTTATGTTAAGAAAACAGATTATATAAAAAAAAGATAATTTATGTATCAAAAAACATAGTTATATTATCTAAATGTTATACATTTATATGTAACAATTGATGCAACAAAGAGGCTGATGTCTGCATTTGTGCTATCACGCATGGACTATTGCAATGCTCTCATTGTGGGTCTTCCAGCTACGCTCCTGGATAAAATTCAAATAGCACAGAATAATGCGGCTCGCATAGTTCTCCGCAAACGCAAGTTCGACCATGCAAAAACATTTCTGAGAGAGTTGCACTGGCTGCCGGTGCATGCTCGCATAGAGTATAAAATCGCAACTATGTGCTACCGCTGCTTACATGACCTGGCGCCGTCCTATCTGAAAGAGCTGCTGACGCCTTATGTACCCACTAGACGACTCCGCTCATCCGATAGTGGCAAACTCTCGACACCACGTGTTTGCCTTGAGACTTGCGGAAAGTGCACTTTCGCATTTTCTGGTCCAACAATTTGGAACGCCCTTCCTGTCGATCTCAGAAACAACCAGACACTGGAGTTCTTTAAAACCGATCTAAAGACACATCTATTTTGCAAATACCTTCTGGGATGATTGTCTACCTTATTTTCCAGTTAATGCATAATGGCTGTGTTGCTCCGGGTTGAAATGGGTTGAAAGACTTTGACATTGTATGCTTGTAATTAGTTTTTGTAGTGTTGGGTTTGTTTTAAATGTGGTAAATTATAGATTTGTTTTTTGTTGACTTTGTACCGCGCTTCGAGCCTTTGGGGATGAAGCGTGTTTTTTTAAATCAACTTTATTATTATTAAATAAATATATTTCTAAGTTAAATAAAAGAAATATTGAAAACTTATATATTTAAAAAAAAAAAAAGTGGATATTAGTCTTATAGGTACATTCAAGTGACGAGGGCCGGTAAAAAATATCTTGTCAGGTTGGGATAAATTGTCCCCAATGCAATTTCGCCAACATGCATAATGAGACTATCTAACCTATTTAAAACAGCGACGGCACATTTCTGCCCACATTCGTTGTCAGTTACTTTACGTTTATCCTATTCCATAATTTACCGAGCAATTGATTCATCTACCTCATTGATGATGTCATCCCCCCTTGTTCAACGCATACTTATAATTACTAAATTATTATGTAGCTTCAAAAAACACGATTGATTATGCGGGCCGGATGTAGCCCACGGGCCGTAGTTCGCCAACCCCTGCATTATGGCAATGCTTTTTATTTCGTTGTTATTCGATATTTTCATTCAATTTTTTATTTCATTTGCCACTGACGTATTCTCTTCCTTGGGGACATAAACTCGATACCAATATTAATATTTAAAAAAATAATGAAAAATTAAACTTAATCAATGTAAAACAAATTAATCATTTAGTTTTTAAAATGCAACATACAACTCATTGGATATCAAATTGCTCGGCACGTACAAACAGATGACGTCATAACCGAGGTTATCAAATTATAGCGCCCATAAACAAAGAATTCTATTGGTTAAAATCTAGACACGCAACGAATTTCTGTAAACCCATCAAGCATATGTACTAAAATAGAAACCGATTTTTTTCTTTATTCGTATGTCTCCGACAGGTCGTAAAAAATGAACGCTTCTGCGTCTCCTAATTAGCCTGTCATTGTTGCTCCACGTGGATATTTCAAGAGAGATCTTTGGCCCACCCCAGACAGAGATAATGAAATGTTTGTAGATACAATTGAAATTATCTCCAGCTCTCTACAGCAATACTCTCACGGATGGATCCACGCTGTTTCCATGGCAACGCTTTTTTTTTTATTGACGGCTTCACCTTTTTATGTGTGTAGAGATTACAGGCTCATTCGGTGGAGAAAGTTGGATGAATAATTATACGGAACTACTCCTTGCAAATGTCAATAACAAAAGATGAAATAAGTGGGTGGGGCCTGTGGGGGGGGGGATGAGACGCCCGACAAATTGATGTTTTTATAAATATTTATAGATATATATAGTATAGCCCAAGGTCTGTTCAAGCTTGCGTTAAAATTTAAAAAAAAGTAGGTCTCCATGATTCGGCTAAAAGTCTTCGCAAGCATTACAAGTATGCACCAGTTAAAATGTCCAAATAAAATAATCATAACTGAGAAACCGAGTTTGGTAGAATGTCGGTGATCAAATTTGCTTTAAGTAGCAATGCGCATCGATTGAGCGAGGTAGCAAAGAGTCAGCAACTCAGCTAGGTAGCAATGTGCTATCAACTGAGCTAGGTAGCAATAGGCTATCGACTGAATTAGGTAGCAATGGTCAGAATGTGCTTTCAACTGAGCTAGGTAGCAATGGGGAATTCAAATGACTTGTATAGCAATTGTGCAATCAAATTTGCTAGGTAGCAATGGGCCAATCAGATGTGCTCGTAGCTATTGTTCAATCAAATGGGCTAGGTAGCATGGGGGCAATCAAATGAGCTAGGTAGCAAACATTCTTTAGTTTTCACCATCATCCAATGCAACCTTTCTCCCTTTAAAATTACTAATACTTTTGAACCAAAACAAAAGAAATTAGCAAAATAATATAGAAGTATGTCCTTCTTCAATGATCGAGTTCATGTCTTGAGGATATGAAGTAATTTTTGTTGCAACATGGGAAGAAAATGGTTGACTAAATGGCTGGGTCAATGGTTGGCTGTATGGTTGGGTCAATGGTTGACTAAATGGTTGGGTCAATGGTTGGCTGTATGGTTGGCTGTATGGTTGGGTCAATGGTTGACTAAATGGTTGGCTGTATGGTTGGGTCAATGGTTGGCTGTATGGTTGGGTCAATGGTTGGCTGTATGGTTGGGTCAATGGTTGACTAAATGGTTGGGTCAATGGTTGGCTGTATGGTTGGGTCAATGGTTGACTAAATGGTTGGGTCAATGGTTGGCTGTATGGTTGGGTCAATGGTTGACTAAATGGTTGGGTCAATGGTTGGCTGTATGGTTGGGTCAATGGTTGACTAAATGGTTGGGTCAATGGTTGGCTGTATGGTTGGGTCAATGGTTGACTAAATGGTTGGGTCAATGGTTGGGTCAATGGTTGGCTCTATGGTTGATGGTAATATCTGTGTCAGAGGCTGCTTAATACATCCGATTTTCTATTTTCGCATCGATTGGCGACTTAATTAAAAAAAATATATATATATACTCCAACAAGTGTGTAGCGGTTGTCTCACATGATGACTGCAGGGAAAGCAGAAGTGGTATTCTCCCCTGACAATTGCAGGACCAAGAGTAGCGTCGCCTGGCAACACTAATGATGGCGGACGCAATCACGTGGTCAATCTAGTAGGGCAGATAGATTGCGGTCAAATGTTTGCTCTTCTAGCAGACAACAGGGAAGGGGGGGGGGCAAAGGGGTTAGGAAGATTGCGGGGTGTTTGTATTGCCGGGGTGTAAATAAATGGGGATCGTGGGGTCAACACGGGAATAATGGGGATCATGGGGTCAACACGGGTATAATGGGGATCAGGAAATCTTAAAGGCAAAGAGCTTCCTAGCACGCTGTACTCCATCCATCTTGTTCGCGTGGTGAGCAATGTCGAGGTCAGAGAGACCAGGACGGGGGTCTCCGAAAGATATTTATTTCAACTGTTTGGCATTGTCCGTCAGATGTCTGATCGGTTGTGATGACATCATTGGCTGCTACACATGTTTGGATTAGATATGTTTCCACAACTCATCCTCATTCAGCCAGACACTAGCTATAGAGACCTGCTCGAGCCACGCCTGAGAGAAGGTAGATATTTTCTTCTAGTGATATAACCAGAGTTTAACTACAATGAATCCCACTACGCCATCTGACATTAACCATAAAATGACCAATATATGACCAGGGGCGTAGGTAGGGGCGTGGGCGGGAGGGTGTTCCGCCCAAGGTGGCGCTTTTTTATTTGGAGGGATGGCATTTTTAGCCAAGTGCTAAGTTGTTGTTTTTTTCGTGAAATGGGGTGCAACATATTTTGAGATAACCTGAACATGACATATTTGACGTAATTGTTGCTGTTATTAGGCAAGCAAGCAACAAGATAACGGATTTTCGGCGTGAAGCCAGTTTGAAGCGCCATTGACTTGCTGACGTCACGAACAGCTACAATGTCATCCTGTAAGGCATGATGAGCTTACAGCCATAGCTTATTGATGGGCGTGTTGCCAGGCAACAAACAGATTTTGTTGACGTCCATTTATCCGATAAACCTTGCAAGACAGATTTCAAAAAAAAAAAAAAAGAAAGAATAGAAAATGACCACCCCAAACTGCCGTTTTCGGGTTATCGTCCGATTGTATTCAGTTGGGTCAGTTTGACTCCATGGCAACACAAATCCTGTTTTGATTGGTCGTCCACTTCTATCCCATTGACGTGAATACAGCTTCATGGGTTAGAAAACAAACGGCAAAACAAAAATATACCTAGTCCAATGGGTCACTCATTGGGTCCATAACCTCCATTTAATTGGATCATATGTGTCCAGTCCAACGGGTCACTCATTGAGTCCATAGCCTCGAATCCATTTAATTGGATCATATGTGTCCAGTCCAATGGGTCACTCATTGAGTCCATAGCCTCGAATCGATTTAATTGGATCATAGTTGTCCAGTCCAATGGGTCACTCATTGAGTCCATAGCCTCCATTTAATTGGACCATAGTTGTCCAGTCCAATGGGCCACTCATTGAGTCCATAGCCTCCATTTTTCCATCAAACAAGATCAATCCAGACTAGTTGTTATCAATAAAATAAGATCCAACAAACAAGAAAACTGCAGCCTAAATGTTACCCATCAATCAAGATCAATCCAACCACGAGGTTATCAATTAAAAAAAAAAGATCAGTCCATACTAGCAGTTTTCCATGATCCAGTTAGTGCCAACAGTAGTTGCACTAATACCTTGCCATCTGCTTGCATTCTGCTTACTATTCTCCGTTGGCTGTTTCAGATCTCACAATCTATATGAATTTTTTTTTTTTTATTGACGCGATCTTCTCAGTTTCCTTGGAATTTTTTTATGATTAATTTTTTTTTTTTTAAATCTGGTTTCATTAAAGATTAATTTAATTTGTTATTAGCAGCGGAGACATTTTTCATTAATTTTTTTTTTAATTTTTTTTTTTTTGTTTTTTTTTTCCATTTTTTTGGTATTTTTTTATGATTAATTTTTTTTTTTTTAAATCTGGTTTCATTAAAGATTAATTTAATTTTTTATTAGCAGCGGAGACATTTTTCATTAATTTTTTTTTTAATTTTTTTTTTTTTTAGTTATCTTATCCAATTTCTTGGGTCCGATTGGATATCATGGAGTCTTGGATATCATGGAGTCTTGGATATCATGGAGTCTTGGATATCATGGAGTCTTGGATTAACGACTTTTTTGTTTTGTTTCACAACGGTGAACAAAGTTTTTTTATTTGTTTAAAAGGTCCCTAAACACACAGCCCAACCCATCACCTCTCATCTCAATACCCATCTCAATACCCATCTCATGCCATCAACTGAACATTAGCTATACAATAGATAACCACTCAATAGTTGAGACATTTCGTATTGCAACACGTGTGGAACTTAGAAATAACTGATAATAGGACATGGATAATAGATAACTTGAGTATGTCAGTGATAATAGAACATGTATTACTTGAATATGTCAGTGATAATAGAACATATATTACTTGAAAATTTCATTGAGAATAGATCACTTGAGTATGTCAGTGATAATATCAGTCCCCTTGTGGACAATGTTGATCAGCCAATAGAAGTAATGCTGAAGTAATCCACGCACCTGCATCCTCAGAGCTAAGCATACGTTAAATCCACGCATGTGTGTGTTCACAGTATAAAGTGTGATCCATGATTCTCTACGCTTAGATCCAAGTCTGATCCACAGGGTTCTATTCCCATATCTAAGCTCATATTTTATCCACGGATCACCGTGCCTAAAGCTAAGCCAAGTATGATCCATTTATATCTTTGCTCGCAGCTAAACTAAGTATAATCCATGGATCTCTTTGCACGGAGCTAAGCACATTATAATCCATGGAAGACTGCATGAATCTAAGCCAAGTATAAAACACGAATCCATATGCACGGCGCTAAACTCAAGTATAATCCATGGACCTCTGCAATGAGCTAAGCTCAAGTATAATCCATGAATCTCTATGCACCGAGCTAAGCCCATTTTTAATCCATATATCTGTATGCATGGAGCTAGGCCCAAGTATAATCCATGGATCTCTATGCACAGAGCTAAGCCCCAGTATAATCCTTGGATCTCTATGCACGGAGCTAAGCCCCAGTATAATCAATGGATCTCTATGCACGGAGCTAAGCCCCAGTATAATCCATGGATCTCTATGCACGGAGCTAAGCCACCGTCATGATGCTGATGAACATAAAACTCTATTAAATACCGCGTCACGGCCTTAAGCATTTCCTACCGGAAGTATGTTTCCTTAAAAGTGGTAAGGAAAAAAAAATGACCGGAAGTGCTTCCATTAGGGCCATTTGAATGACACTTTTCAGATTTTTCCTTGGTGAAAACTTTATTTTACTACAAAGTCGAAGAAAATTAGATTTTCCTCCCGACGCCAGACGGTGGTCCATAACAAGGCCCGCACTAAGGACACTCACATGGGCTCATGGCCCACACACACGCATCAGCTTGAACTCGTGGCCCACACACGCAGACTCACACTTAGCCTCACTACCCACCCACACACGCTCTAGCTTGAGCTCATGAAATTTTGGGGGAAAAATTATCGTAATAGGATTCTCGTGGGTTTTGAGGATTTTTTTTTTAAACCAAAAAAAAAAAAAAAAATGGAATTTTAAGTAAATCCATAGATTAAGGGTTTGGACACAGGGAAGTAATCACGCATATCATCAAGGGAAGTAAATCTTGTTGAATGTTATAAACAGAGGCATGTAATTGTTGAAATAAATGTATTTCTCATTGCATCTATAATTCCAAATATATACATCATAAATAAAACAGTAAATAAAATTAAATTAAAATACGACCCCCCCCCCCCTCCTTTTTCCGATCCCCGAATTGAGCACTGTAGTTTACGATGATGTAGGACTGCGTGGATGTGAACACGTGCACTCAAATCACTCTTCGGGTGGATGCGTGGATGTGAACATGGGCTTTTGATGCAATCCTTAGGCGGATGCATGGATGTGAACACGTGCACTCGAAGCACTCCTAGGGAGGGACAACTCATCGGGGTTGTATACGAAAACATCCGAGTTGTCTTTCCATTCAGCTGCTAGAGCCGCGTCAACGGAAGCTAAAGGCCCATCGAAATGTGCACATATCCGGGCGTGAGTGGCTGGCGTTGGGTGGGCTGGGGGGGGGGGGGTGGAGGATAAACGGTTAGAAAATTTGCGAAAAAATAAGAAAATTCCAGGGAAATTGAGTGGCTGGCGTTGGGTGGGCTGGGGGGAGGGGGGGTTGACGATAAACGGTTAGAAAATTTGCGAAAAAATAAGAAAATTCCAGGGAAAATATGATGTTTCCCGCGGAATCATGAACAGTCTAACCACCATTTTTTGTGTGTCATCACCATATCTGCCCCGCCCCACTGTGTTCGACCGGTCATCCTCTGGTTGTGTTATCTCACAAGCAGAGGGATCGATCCTGCAGTCGTTATAATTAGATAACATCGATGCAAATAGAAACAACCCCAAAAAAAAAAAGGATGCTTTCGATTAATAGTAAACAAATAATCTATGTTAAACAACAACTAAAAACTCGAAGAAACCGGTAGGCACAGGCGGAAGCTTTTCACTGCCTCCCCCAAAACCTTATGCTTTGAGACCCACTATGCTGTAAGAATGCCAACAAAAACTACTTTATTCATTGCCTCCCCCAAACCTGATGTTTTGAGAGCCACTGTGCTGTAAGAATGCCAATGACAACTCTGGACTATCCTACAACCAATCAACATTTTTTTTTTTGTATGGTTGTCCAAACTTCTTAAACCCGAGCACTTCCACGGGCTGTTCCGTATGGACGAATGACTTCTGATCTTGAGACCGCGCCTTATATAGTGTTGGTTATGCGTCGAAACACCTGAATATATATTTAGAATATCAGCAATCTTTCAATTAGGTTCGCTTTTCTTTTGGTATGCGTGCGTTAGAAGAAAAAAAAAATCGAGAATTGGATGTATTATCTTGTTGAGACAGTGGGCGGAAAATATTCTAATAGTGATACAGTTGGAGGATTATGTTCTGAATTTTGCAAAACTGGATGTGGAGTCACAAAAGGTATTTTCTGGCTAAAAATAGAAAATTATTACTGCATGACGTCATATGACGGACTTCTAGGTGTACTCTAAGACAGAAGCGAATCTATTGCAGCCGTACGTGGATTTACCCTTATGCTTGTTAACATACGCCGCACATATTTTCTTCAAGCACCTTATCTTTTCGGCCTAATGGCCTTGGAAAATACAATCGGCCCGGTATTCTGACCTTTTGTTTCCGGTTCCATTTTCTCCACATGGCCTAATTCAGCCGGTACCCGCAATGATGTCGTTAGTTAATGGGCAAATTGAATCTTGAATTCTGGGAGGAATCCCAGAAACAGCCATCAAACGCCACTTCCCTGACCACAGGGGAGACAATTTCATTACAAGACACCGGCACTGCTAACAAAGCCACTAAAGTTGCGTCCCCCTTAATGCGAACATTACAATGGCTACCGCCGCGTTATTGAGTTGCGTCACGTGACAAAACAATGCTACAAAGCTGGAAATTTGAATTCAGCCAAATGGAATTTTATTTTTATTGGCTTGAAATCAAAATTGGAGGAAAGATAAGGTTTTAAACATGGCGACTCGTTTTACAGGAAGGTAGATAGGAACTTGTGTCTACTGTAAGGTAGACAGGAACTTGTGTCTACAGTAAGGTAGATAGGAACTTGTGTCTACTGTAAGGTAGACAGGAACTTGTGTCTACCGTAAGGTAGATAGGAACTTGTGTCTACTGTAAGGTAGACAGGAACTTGTGTCTACAGTAAGGTAGATAGGAACTTGTGTCTACAGTAAGGTAGACAGGAACTTGTGTCTACAGTAAGGTAGACAGGAACTTGTGTCTACAGTAAGGTAGATAGGAACTTGTGTCTACAGTAAGGTAGATAGGAACTTGTGTCTACAGTAAGGTAGATAGGAACTTGTGTCTACAGTAAGGTAGATAGGAACTTGTGTCTAAGGAACTTGTGTCTACAGTAAGGTAGATAGGAACTTGTGTCTACAGTAAGGTAGATAGGAACTTGTGTCTACAGTAAGGTAGATAGGAACTTGTGTCTACAGTAAGGTAGATAGGAACTTGTGTCTAAAGCAAGGTAGACATGAACTTGTGTCTACAGTAAGGTAGATAGGTACTTGTGGCTACAGTAAGGTAGATAGGAACTTGTGTCTACAGTAAGGTAGATAGAGGCTTGTGTCTATAGTAAATAGACGGGAACTTGTGTCTACAATAAGGTAGATAGGAACTTGTGTCCAAAGTAAATAAACAGGAACTTGTATCTACAGTGAGGCAGATAGGAACTTTTGTCTACAGTAAATAGATAGGAACTTGTGTCTACAGTAAGGTAGGTAGAGGCTTGTGTCTATAGTAAATAGACGGGAACTTGTGTCTACAGTAAGGTAGATAGGAACTTGTGTCTACAGTAAGGTAGATAGAAACTTGTGTCTACAGTAAGGCAGATAGGAACTTTTGTCTACAGTAAATATATAGGAACTTGTGTCTACAGTAAGGTAGGTAGAGGCTTGTGTCTATAGTAAATAGACGGGAACTTGTGTCTACAGTAAGGTAGATAGGAACTTGTGTCCACAGTAAATAGACAGGAACTTGTGTCTACAGTAAATAGACAGGAACTTGTGTCTACAGTAAGGTTTAGTCTTTGCTAGAGTAAGGAAACGCCATCGAGATGTGACATAAGACTTTAGGGGAGATCGTGTTGATTGTGCGTCACTCACAATCCGGTTTTGTGTCACTATTTTGGGTTGTGCAAAGTCAACGCTGGTGTGTGAGACAGTTGTACTGGTGTATGGGACACATGTATTGGTGTGTGTGACAGTTGTACTGGTGTATGGGACACATGTATTGGTGTGTGAGACAGTTGTACTGGTGTATGGGACACATGTATTGGTGTGTGAGACAGTTGTACTGGTGTATGGGACACATGTATTGGTGTTTGAGACAGTTGTACTGGTGTATGGGACACATGTATTGGGTGTGCTACAGTCGTACTGGTGTATGGGACACATGCATTGGTGTGTGAGACAGTTGTACTGGTGTATACGACACATGTATTGGTGTGTGAGACAGTTGTACTGGTGTATGGGACACATGTATTGGTGTGTGGGACAGTTGTACTGGTGTATGGGACACATGTATTGGTGTTTGAGACAGTTGTGCTGGTGTATGGGACACATGTATTGGTTTGTGAGACAGTTGTACTGGTGTATGTGACACATGTATTGGTGTGTGAGACAGTTGTACTGGTGTATGGGACACATGTATTGGTGTGTGAGACAGTTGTACTGGTGTATGGGACACATGTATTGGTGTGTGAGACAGTTGTACTTGTGTATGGGACACATGTACTGGTGTGTGATACATTTGTATTGATGTGTGAGACACATCTATTGGAGCGTTAGACACGTGTATTGGTGTGTTAGACACCTGTCTTGGTGTGTACGACACTTGCATTGGTGTGCGAGACACAAGTATTGGTATGTGAGACACATGTATTGGTGTGTGCGACACATCAATTAATTTGTCTTACTATATTGTATAGTGCGTTCCAAAAGAAATTTGACGCAAAATATGGTCGTGTGGACTGAAAATAAAATTCAACCAAACTTCCGTTCGATCAAACTTCCGTCGACTAAATTTTTTTCAAACAAATTTCCGGTAACTGTAGAAAAGATAATGAGTTTTAGAATGAAAATTGAAGTGATAACACACTGCGTCACAAGTTCATGTATTATGTGGACATTGTTTCAGCAATGGATTAAGTCAACATTGACTACGCTCTCACGAATGAATGTGATGATTAGCTCTAAGGTGCACTCACAAAAGGGTTCTTAAATCTTTGCATGAACGAACCTTGTCTTTTTCAGATGATTTCTCTTTCTTAGCACTCAGCGAATAATCTTTGAATCCTTGGGTATCTCAAATATTTCAAGGTCATCCTTATCATTTCCTTGTATCGAGTGGTTATCCTTTTTGTATCTAGTGGTTATCCTTTTTGTGTCCTCTGGTTATCCTTTGAGTCTAGTGGTAATCCTTTTTGTGTCCTCTGGTTATCCTTTGAGTCTAGTGGTTATCCTTTTTGTGTCCTCTGGTTATCCTTTGAGTCTAGTGGTTATCCTTTCCCTGTGTCAAGTTTGCATCCTTTCCTTGTGCCCAGTGGTTATCCTTTTCTTGTGTCCAGTATTGGTGTGTGAGTTATCCTTCCTTATGTCTAGTGGTATCCTTTCATTGTGTCCAGTGCTTATCCTTTCCTTTTGTCCAGTGGTTATCCTTTCCTTGTGTCCAGTGGTTATTCTTTCCTTATGTCCATTGGTCATCCTATCAGTTACTTCGTGGTTTCTTGATAAGGGAAGCCACATCGTAGTGATCACCCTGTCGCCCCAAATAGTGGTCGAGACTGACCATTGTCCATGCTGTAATTAAGTCAATCTTAGAGACGCAGAACAAAGACCGAGTGTGAAAGCACGAGACTGACAGACCGACTTCGGAATAAAGTGTGTACAATGGCAAGGTTGACTCTTCTAATAGATGGATCCCTTCTTTGTTTGTTAGGGGCCTTGTGTGCTGGGGAGAGAGGGTGGCCGAGTGGGAGATCATCAAAGTAGACTGGGGGACAACCTATGCTGGGCACACAGGGTGCATATAATGGCCCAGGGGCGCTCATCAAAGTAGACTGGGGAACAACCTATGCTGGGCACACAGGGTGCATATAATGGCCCAGGGAGATCATGAAAGTAGACTTGGGGACAACCTATGCTGGGCACACAGGGTGCATATAATGGCCAGGGGAGATCATGAAATTAGACAGGGGGACAACCTGTGCTGGGCACACAGGGTGCATATAATGGCCCAGGGGAGATCATGAAAGTAGACAGGGGGACAACCTGTGCTGGGCACACAGGGTGCATATAATGGCCCAGGTGAGATCATGAAAATAGACAGGGGGACAACCTATGCTGGGCACAGAGGTTGCATATAATGGCCCAGGGAAGATCATGAAAGTAGACAGGGGGACAACCTGTGGTGGCAAACAGGGTGCATATAATGGCCCAGGGGAGATCATGAAAATAGACAGGGGGACAACCTATGCTGGGCACACAGGGTGCATATAATGGCCCAGGGGAGATCATGAAAGGAGAATCATGTGCAACCTATGCTGGGCAGACAGGGTGCATACAATGACCCAGGGTGTGTGAGACCTTGCCTAGGGGAGATCATGAAAGGAGAGAGGGGGGGAGAACCTAAGCAGGGCGGAGAGTGTACACATTGGCCCAGGTGAGATAATGAAAGGACGGGCTCAAGGGAAATCAGCAAAGATCAGCTAAGACAGGACGTCAAAACTGAATGTTACATACAACTACTCTGAGCAGTTCGATTGTTGGTGTCGATAGGGGGGGGGGGGG
>CAXITT010000001.1:5453746-5464431 GCA_964033795.1 Lymnaea stagnalis | reverse complement strand
TCCCTGTAGATTTGATTGGTTACATTCACACGTTCATACTTCCCTGTAGATTTGATTGGTTACATTCACACGTTCATACTTCCCTGTAGATTTGATTGGTTACATTCACACGTTCATACTTCCCTGTAGATTTGATTGGTTACATTCACACGTTCATACTTCCCTGTAGATTTGATTGGTTACATTTACACGTTCATATTTCCCTGTAGATTTGATTGGTTACATTCACACGTTCATACTTCCCTGTAGATTTGATTGGTTACATTCACACGTTCACACTTCGTTATAAACGGAATAAACACACACTTCCCTGTAGATTTGATTGGTTACATTCACACGTTCACACTTCGTTATAAACGGAATAAACACACACTTCCCTGTAGATTTGATTGGTTACATTCACACGTTCATACTTCGTTATAAACAGAATAAACACACACTTCCCTGTAGATTTGATTGGTTACATTCACACGTTCATACTTCGTTATAAACGGAATAAACACACACTTCCGTGGTCCATGAGTATTGTAATTTTAATCTTCACATAAATCCACAAACTTTACATTTTATCAACACATGTATTGCTCAGTTCGCTATCAGAGAGATTAATACACAACCTTCTGCTACACCGCTCTTTCCACAACTACTCACCAAATTTAAACGCACGTTATCAAACAGACTAAACAATACGGTCATCATTACCATAACAATGCGTCGCCATGAAAAATGCGATTACGCGTTCCTTAAATAACAAATCGCTTATAAACGAATACAGCCCACAATAAGCACCATATCCACATTTATTTGCGAACTCTCATACGCGACAGTCATCACCCCAAGCCCTCACCCCTCCCTTGATTCAGCATATCGCAGCTGTAGCTCTGTGTCATAACTGGATCAAAGACAGTAGCGTGGATCACAAGACACTACAGTGGATCACACGAAAGTACAGTGGATCAGAAGACAATATTTGGATCACAAGACAGTATGGTGGATCACAAGACAGTACAATAGAACACAAGACAGTGCAGTGGACCACAAGACAGTAAAGTTGATCACAAGAAAGTACAGTAGATGTCCATAAAAGATAAACCACTAACGTACTTGAACACTTTACCCATTCCGTCTCCAGCCAGTCAAATCAACATGGTTTAATGAATAACAATCTTCAGCCAATCAGTCAATGATTACATCCTGCATATTCCATTTTTTTGTCAGTATTTGGTGCTGGAATACTTTGACGCCTTTTTGTAGGAATAACTGACTACATTGTGTAGGAATAAGTGACTTACATTGTGTAGGAATAACTGACTTACATTCTGTAGGAATAACTAACTAACATTCTATAGGAATAACTGACTTACATTGTTTAGGAAAAAAGTGACTTACATTCTGTAGGAATAACTGACTTACTTTGTGTAGGAAAACATTCTGTTGGAATGTAGGAATAACTGACTTACTTTGTGTAGGAATACATTCTAATGGAATGTAGGAGTAACTGACTTACATTGTGTAGGAATAACTGACTTCTGGCTCAGAGAGAATCAGGAACTGTACCATAGCAGCCTTTTTCTGTACCTTACAATCATTTACCTGTAATACCCGACCATTTTTTCTGTACCATCCCATTATTCTGAACAATCCCATTATTTTTTTTACAAACCCACCAATTTCATGTAAAATCCCACCATTTTTCTGTACAATCCCATTATTTTTCTGTACCATACCACCATTTTTCTGTACAATCCCACCACTTTCTGTACAATCCCACCATGTTTGTGTACAATCCCACCATTTTTCTGAGTCGTCCCATGATTTTTCTCAACTAAACTTAAATCCATTTAAGTTTTCATCCCGAATCCATGATATTTCAGTCTCTGACAAAGTCCATGATATTTCAGTCTCTGACCAAATCCATGATATTTCAGTCTCTGACCAAGTCCATGATATTTCAAGGTTTCTGACCAAGTCCATGATATTTCAGTGTTTCTGACCAAGTCTATGATATTTCAGTCTCTGACCAAGTCCATGATATTTCAGTCTCTGACCAAGTCCATGATATTTCAGGGTTTCCTACCAAGTCCATGCTATTTCAATGTCTCTGACCAAGTCCATGATATTTCAAGGTTTCTGACCAGGTCCAGGATATTTCAGTCTCTAAACCAAGTTCATGATATTTCAAGGTTTCTGACCAAGTCCATGATATTTCAGTCTCTGACCAAGTCCATGATATTTCAGTCTCTGACCAAGTCCATGATATTTCAAGGTTTCTGACTAGGTCCATGATATTTCAGTCTCTAAACCAAGTCCATGATATTTCAAGGTTTATGACGGGTCCATGATATTTCAGTCTCTGACCAAGTCCATGATATTTCAGGGCCTCTTACTTTGTGTTACCATCTTGTGGTGAGACCCTGGGATGACAACTTGTGGTGACACCCTGTGATAACACCATGTGATGACACCTTTCAGTGACGCCCTGTGATGACACCCTGACCTAGTTAATGCCAAGATCCCACAAGAGCCTTAATAAAATCAAGGGGACAAAACACCTTTTAAAAAAAAACTGAGTCCATTCGACACACAAAAAAATGTATACAAAGCACGTGAAATAAAAGAAAGACCCAAACTGAATCAACAAGACAGATAATAAATTATTGAATTTCTCGATGTTTCCAGCGTAATGTCAGGCGAATTTTCTTGTTGTTGATTTCTTCCCACGTTGAGCAAACAAAATAATGGGCTTATTGTTGTAGCTAATAACAGCATATTTGTGACGTCTGGAAAATAGTAGAAGCGTTTGTATGACGACATCGAAATGTTATTTGATGCCTATTACCAGTCTTTTTGACTTAAACTAACCTCCAAACCAAACGTTATTTGATATCTATTACCATACTTCCTGAATTTAACCACCAAACCAAATGTTATTTGATACACATAACCAGTCTTTCTAAATTAAACTAATCTTCAAATCAAACGTTATTTGTTGCCTCTTTCGAACCTTCCTTAATTTAACCGTCAAACCAAATCTTATTTAATGCCCATTACCAGGCTTCCTGAATTAAAATAACCTCCAAATCAAAGTTATTTGTTGCCTCTTACGAGCCTTCCTGAATTTAACCGTCAAACCAAGTCTTATTTAATGCCCATTCCCAGACTTCCTGAATTAAACTAACCTCCAAACCAAACACAAAGTGGGCTTCCAAACCCAAATCGATCCACTTCCACCTAAAAACCCACTTAAACCCAGGACACCACATTGAAATAACAAACCCATTTAGAAAAACGCAACCACCAAAACACATCGACCCACCCAACCGATCTCAAGCTATCTGACCTGAATTGACCAACCAACCACTACATCGACCCACCCAACCGATCTCAAGCTATCTAACCTGAATTGACCAACCAACCACTACATCGACCCACCCAACCGATCTCAAGCTATCTGACCTGAATTGACCAATCAACCACTACATCAACCCACCCAACCGATCTCAAGCTATCTAACCTGAATTGACCAACCAACCTCTACATCGACCCACCCAACCCACAGAAACCCACATCAAACTACAAACCACATTTACGAAACCCACATCTAACAACAACAAAAATATCTACCCACTAGACCCACATGGACACACCAAGCCCACCTGACCCACATCGACCCACTACAACCCACTGAGTGAAACACTTTTTTTAACCACTCGTTATCGTGTCAAACGAAAGTTCACGAGCTCAGACTTAAAGACTCGATGGCACCGCGTCACCCTACTGCGTCACCCTACTCTCCCATCTTGCCTCAAGTGGCGGCCATTATTAAATGCGTCAATCCAGCTCTCTAAAAGAACGTTTCTTTGATCAGCAATCATGACCCAAGTAATCTACTACATTCATAGTCGGCATCTCGACAGTGCAGCCGTGATGTCAGCACAATCAAACGATGGTTTTTGTGTGTTAAAATGGTACATCGTTCTATTTTTAACATTTTTAGTGTGCTTGACAGGAGAGTTGATTGATTCAACGTTGCAAATACTATAAGATCCCCTATTCGGAAATTTTAACAATTCTTAGAAACATTCACTGGAACTCAGAATTGAGAACCTTCATCAGAACTGAGAACATTCACCAGAACTTAGAACATTCATCAGAGTTTAGAACATTCACCAGCACTTAATACATTCACCAAAGCTCAGAACCTTCACCAGACCTTAGAACAGTGGTTCTCAACCTTCCTAGTGCCGCGACCTTTTAATACAGTTCCTCATGTTGTGGCGACCCCCCCCCCCCAGCCACACAATTATTATGGTAGCTACATAACTGTAGAATATATGTGTTTTCGGATGGTCTTAGGCGACCCCTGTCAAGGGGTCGTGCGACCCCCAAAGGAGTCGCCACCCACTCCAAAGCTCAGAACCTTCACCAGACCTTAGAACAGTGGTTCTCCACCTTCCTAGTGCCGCGACCTTTTAATACAGTTCCTCATGTTGTGGCGACCCCCCCCCCCAGCCACACAATTATTATGGTAGCTACATAACTGTAGAATATATGTGTTTTCGGATGGTCTTAGGCGACCCCTGTCAAGGGGTCGTGCGACCCCCAAAGGAGTCGCCACCCACAGGTCGAGAACCGCTGCCTTAGAACCTTCAACAGAAATTAGAACTATCCCCAGAACTTAGAGACTATTTAAAAAAAAAAAACACCAAAATTTGACCAAATGTTAAAAACTCCAGCAAAATGCTATGGGGCTCACTTTGATAGCGCCACTAAACTGTTTGCGGGCCGCACGCCATTACAGCTCATATCAAGCTATTAAATGAAACATCGGCCAAATGCTGTCAAGCATTGTTGATCTATTCTTAAATGCAAATATGGAAATGTTCCATAACAAGACTTATTAAACTTGAACTAATGTGGTATGTTATATAGAGCTCGTTTACCTAATTTTTCTCGTGCGTGCCCTCTGATTGACCCCGCATGAGACGCTGTGTTCACAAAAGGGTGTGGCTTAGTCCTTTTATCTATTCGTGTTTATGCCGCCAACCACTAAAAATAATTAATCTGTTCCAAATAGTATTTTGTAGAAAGACTGTGATTGTTCTAGAAATGCCATGTAGCTTATCGAAGGCAGGGCTTAGGCGTCGGTAGACCCACCTATATAAGGGATTGACAGGCACGAACGGAGGGACGGAGATTCAGATAGATTTTATTAACTTTACGAGGCGTGTTTTATTCTTTGTGTATTTGTGTGCTCATATGCGTTTATTTCGCATTATTTATTGGCACATTATTCTGTGTTAACTGTGTACCAGTACAAGATCTACCATACTGTAAGTTGAAGATTGTAATTATATTTTCTTTTCTTTTGTAATTATCTTAAGACTTAATAAATCTTATTAATTGTAACTAGAAACTGTTTTGGGTCGAATCTTTAATATTGTTGATTATATGGTATCGTCCTTTGTTAGGCACTGTTTACAACGAGCCAATTAAAATTAAAATAGGAGATTAATTTCTCCCAATACAAGTCAGTGCGTAACATGGTAGCATTTTGATTGCTCTTTGATTCTTCTTGATTCACAAATGATCTAGTGCACCATGGTCTATACACAAATGATCTAGTGCACCATGGTCTATACAAAAATGATCTAGTGCACCATGGTCTACATACCAATTATTTAGTGTAGCATGGTCTATACACAAATGATCTAGTGCACTAAGGTCTATACACAAATTATCTAGTGCACCATGGTCTACACTCAATGATCTAGTGCACCATGGTATATATACACAAATGATCTAGTGCACTATGGTCTATATGCCAATAATCTAGTGCACCATTGTCTACATACCAATCAGCTAGTGCACCGAGGTCTATACACCAATGATCTAGTGCACTGTAGTCTATACACCAATGATCCAGTGCACTAATGTCATTGTTGAAAATGAAAACCTCGAGACATCAAAAAGCGAATATTTGCAGCTTACGAAGGTATCGCCTGTGTGACATTAGTTAAATGAAGTGTTCAACAATAGTACTCGAAGTCGTCATTATACTTTGGGATCGATTCTTTTATTTGATTAAATCTTTTTTTAGAATCAATACTAAGATCTAAAAAAGAAAAAAATCTCTTCCTTCTTCCCACTAGAAGGCAACTGAACATTATCAACATCTTCTTTAGAAGGCCAATCAACTTTATCAACATCTTCTGTAGAAGACTATTGAACGAAATCAATATGTTCTCAGTCGCAAGCCCCTCTCTCACATTGGTTTCACAAGTGCCTCTCTCACATTGGTTTCACAAGTCCCTCACTCACATTGGTTTTACAAGCCCCTCACTCACATTGGTTTTACAAGTACCTCACTCACATTGGTTTCACGAGTCCCTCACTCACATTGGTTTCACGAGTCCCTCACTCACATTGGTTTCACAAGTCCCTCACTCAC
This sequence comes from Lymnaea stagnalis, assembly GCA_964033795.1. Lineage (NCBI taxonomy): Eukaryota > Metazoa > Mollusca > Gastropoda > Lymnaeidae > Lymnaea > Lymnaea stagnalis. The sequence continues at coordinate 5,457,980 of CAXITT010000001.1, read as the reverse complement.
ATTGGTTTCACGAGTCCCTCACTCACATTGGTTTTACAAGTCCCTCACTCACATTGGTTTCACAAGTCCCTCACTGACATTGGTTTCACAAGTCCCTCACTCACATTGGTTTCACAAGTCCCTAACTCACATTGGTTTCACTAGTCCCTCACTCACATTGGTTTTACAAGTACCTCACTCACATTGGTTTCACAAGTCCCTCACTACTGAACTAGCGATTGTTTTAAGCTGCAATATAAAGGGATGTATCGGCGCATCGAATCAATTTTTGTTTGTTCGCACCGTGAATAATTGAAACCCACGGTTTGGTGCGCACGCTCCGCCCTTGACTCTCGGGGATTCCCCAAGCCTCAGTGCTTTCATGGACATTAACCGGAAGTGACTGAGTGAGTTTTAAATAACCATCTCCGAGCGTAGGACGAGGTAACTATACTAATGGCACAAAAATGACGGGACGAGATTTGGAGCGGGGAGAGGGTGGGGCAAACATGGGATTAGATACTGTTCTCATGTGACCGAACAACTACAAGTATACTTGACAAACACATTATGCCCTCAATCAGTGGCATAGCAATGGTTAGTGCCCCTCGGGGCAGGTTAGGATATTTTTTGCCGCCCTACCACACACAAACCCTCTGCCATTGTTTAATAATGCAGTCTCTCAACATTTCGAAAGAAGTGCTGTCAGGGGTGGACCGCCCCCTATGCCCCCCTCCTAAGTTTGTGCCGACTTTTCCATGAACGTATACAAAACAGGTACATGCGCCCCCTTTCCTACGAGACAGACAAGTGCGCACCCCCTCTCTCTCCCCCCCCCGTCATTCGGATCATTGCACCCTGACTGATGCTGTCAAAATTCCCCCTATGCCCCCCTCCTAAGTTTGTGCCGACTTTTCCATGAACGTATACAAAACAGGTACATGCGCCCCCTTTCCTACGAGACAGACAAGTGCGCACCCCCTCTCTCTCCCCCCCCCCCGTCATTCGGATCATTGCACCCTGACTGATGCTGTCAAAATAAAATCTTTAATTTAAACCATGCAAACTCGCTGCTCAGTGGGGCATGAAAAGTAATCAGCGAAAGCTTGGATTGAGTCAACTATGACATGCTTTGGTCATTACCCAACATGTAGACCAAAAGGAACTTTTTTTTGCAGGCTTTTCATGAGGAACATGTATCCAAAAACTATCGGGATGTAAGATCGCATTACCAGCGCTGTGATGGGATCTCATTACCAGCACCATGATAGGTTGCCTTTACCAGCACCATGATAGGTTGCCTTTATCAGCACCATGATGGGTTGCCTTTATCAGCACCATGATGGGTTGGCATTAAAAGCATCATGATAGGATTTCAATACCAGCACCATGATGTGTTGGCATTATCATCACCATGATGGGTTGTCATTAACAGCACTATGATGGGTTGGCATTATCATCACCATGATGGGTTGCCATTAACAGCACCATGATGGGTTGCCATTATCATCACCATGATGGGTTGGCATTATCATCACCATGATGGCTTTGAACATGAATTAAATGTGCTCCTTCAACTTTCTACGCTTTTCAATCTAAATGGCATTGTTCCTATTTTTGCCATTTCTTTTGTCACATTTGAAAGAGTTCCACCTGTAAGAAACTCGGCTTTCCTTTAAAGAATCAATCCTGTGTCCTGCGTGTACGTCTTTGTTTGTTGGTCAAGGTTGTCTTTGTATGTCTTTGTTCGTATGTCTTTGCATGCCTCTGTGCACTGGCGATGGCGTTGTGTGACTGTGTGGCGAGAGGGTTGGTCCACATCGGAGGCGGGGAGGTGGGCTGACATTGTTTCTATAGATGGTGGAGGATGCATTTTCGGCCAACAGAAGATCTTTTTTTCTCGTGGTGGGCGCGGTGAAAAGATTTGACCGCCCGGGGCGGAACTAACCCTCGTCCCACTCCTTGATGACTGGTCAAATGATGGCCAAATAAATAATCCGTGATTTTTTATTTTGCTTATGTTGTATTAAATTGGTCGTCCTTCTGTCGTGTTGCTATTAAATAGGTCGTCCTTCTGCCGTGTTGCTATTAAATAGGTCGTCCTTCTGCCGTGTTGCTATTAAATAGGTCGTCCTTCTGCCGTGTTGCTATTAAATAGGTCGTCCTTCTGTCGTGTTGCTATTAGATAGTAGAGGCCGACCGAAAGTGATTTTCTGATTTCGGCCGAAGCCGAAAATAGGCCGAAAGTTTAAGATGACTTTCGAGCGAAACCGAAAAAATACCGAAAGTTTAAAAATGACTTTCGGCCGAAACCGAAAAAAGGCCGAAAGTTAAAAATGAATTTCGGCCGAAACCGAAGCCGAAACCGAAAATGAAATGTTAAGATATTTTGAAATTCGTTCCCGCATACATTCTGCATATATCGAAAATGATGGGGAAAGTATAAATATTTACATTCTTTTTATAAAAAATGAGATAATCGTGAATATTAATAAATAAACATCTATTATAAGGGTCTCAAACTCGCGGCCCGCGAGCCATTTATGACACGCAAGACGATATTTTGCGGCCCGCTACCTGACAGAAAAGTTTAGTGTAAATGCGCCGGCCTGTTTCCCCATTCTCATATCTATAACGTGACTCTCCTCGACGGTTTCAGTCGAATCTCACAGACTAGTCTAATTCTGATTATTTTTTAAAATGTTTCTATATATTTTTGTATTCAACAGTGAATAGGTGGATGAAAGTGAATCCTAGTTCTTGAGAACCCTTAATGATTTTATTGTTATTTATAAAGGTTGAGCAGATTGTTAAAGTTTTAATCGCTTTTGTTGTGGATTACTTGATGCGGCCCACTCTCATTCAGACACTACCTCCTGCGCCCCCCCCCCATCCCCCCCACCGCTGACGATTTGAGTTTGAGACCCTTGATCTAATGAATACTTTGGATTTTACTATTTTAATATAAAAGTAATTTAAATTGCTTTACAATTTTTTAAAATTAATATTGTAGGAGAAAATTTTGCAAAAATTGGGGTGGGGGGGGGGGGGTTAAAGGAAAAAATTTTTTTTTTTAAACCGGGCTTTAAAAATTTGGGGTTTAAAAAGTTCCTTTATTTTTTTTTAAAAAATGGTTTCACTAACTCCTGCGCCCCCTCCCCCCCCCCCCACCCCTGACGATTTGAGTTTGAGACCCTTGATCTAATGAATACTTTGGATTTTACTATTTTAATATAAAAGTAATTTAAATTGCTTTACAATTTTTTTAAATTAGTATTTGTAACGGACTATGTTGTCACAAGAAAACAGAGAGGTAGCATGAGTGAACAGTGAATTGTGTTGACCATGTTTTTTCCACGAGGACAGTGTATTTGTATTTTTGAGAACAAGTGTGAGCTCCACGTTTTTGGAGAGTAAAATTATGTTTTTGTCAGAGCGATTGTTTTCCACGCTTTGCTGGTAATAAAAGTATGAGAAGAGCTGAGCGCAGAACAGTAGAGTTAGAGCTGAGTTACGAGACAGTTGAGCTCAGTTGTAGCAGTGTGAGGACGTGTCTTTCTGAATGATGGAATACTATATATATATATGTGAAATTACATTCATGCAAGGATTATTATCAATGTTATCAGTATAAAGTGTGTTCAATAAAGTACTGTAAGTTTTAACCAGAAATGAATATTCTTCTTTGCGTGCCTGGATAATAAGTGGAAGAGTGAAGAAGTCTTAGTCGGCATCCTGAAGTATTAGCATAAGTAACCATACTACTGACATAACCCACTAAGTTACAATGATGTCAGAACATATGTGTTACAGTATTGTAGGTGTTATAGAGAGCTTGTTTACATCATATTTCTCGTGCGTGCCCTCTGATTGACCCCGCATGAGACGATGTGTTCACAAAGGGGTGTGGCTTAGGTCTTTGATGTATTCTTGTTTACGCCGCCAACGAATAAAAATAATTAATCTGTTCCAAATAGTATTTTGTAGAATGATTTTGATTTTTCTAGAAATTTCTCGAAGGCAGGGCTTGGGCGTCGGTAGACCCACCTATATAAGGGATTGACAGGCACGGACGAGGGACGGAGATTTCAGATAAATTTTCTTAACATTACGAGGCGTGTTTTATTTTTTGTGTATTTGTGTGCTCCTACTTATATGTGTTTATTTCGCATTATTTATTGGCATCATTATTTCTAATTGTATTAACTGTGTACCGGTACGAGATCTACCATACTGTAAGTTGAAGATTGTAATT
>CAXITT010000001.1:5442569-5453637 GCA_964033795.1 Lymnaea stagnalis | reverse complement strand
TGGGGGGGGGGGGGAAATTAATGCAAAATATTATTTTTCTATACCGGGTCTCTAAAAATTGTGGTTCTAAAAGATCGCTTAATTTGTTTTTAAAGATCGTTTAGTTAGTTGTTATTGATCGGTTAGTTTGTTCTTAAAGATCGGTGAGTTTGTTCATAAAGATCGCTTAGTTTGTTCTAAAATATCGCTAAGTTTAATCTTGAAGATCGCTTAATTTGTTCTTAAAGATCGCTTAGTTTGTAATTAAAGATCGCTTATTTTGTTGTTAATGATTGTTTAGTTTGTTCTTAAAGATTGTTTAGTTTGTTGTTAAAGATCGTTTAGTTTGTTCTTAAAGATAGTTTAGTTTAGTTGTCAAAGATCGTTATATTTGTTGTCAAAGATCGTTTAGTTTGTTCTTAAAGATCGTTTAGTTTGTTTGTTAAAGATCGCCCAGTTTTTGTTAATGATCGCTTTATTTGATCTTAAAGATCGTTTAGTTTGTTGTCAAAGATCGTTTAGTTTGTTGTCAAAGATCGTTTAGTTTGTTGTCAAAGATCGTTTAGTTTGTTGTCAAAGATCGTTTAGTTTGTTCCTTAAGATCGTTTAGTTTGTTCCTAAAGAACATTTAGTTTTCTGTTAAAGATCGCTTATTTTACTCTTATTAATCAATTAGTTTAATATTAAAGATCATTTGTTTTGTTCTTAAAGATCATTTAGTTCGGTCTTAAAAATCGTTGGTTTGTTCTTTAAGATCGTTTAGTTTGTTATTAAAGATCGCTTAGATAGTTCTTAAAGATCCCTTAGTTTGTTTTAAAGATCGTTTAGTTTGTTCTCAAAGATCGCTTAATTTGTTCTTAAATGTCGCTTAGTTTGTTGTTAAATATCGCTTTAGCTGAGTATTAATTGACCGAAAACCTGAGTCACTTTCGGCCGCATGGCCGAAAGTCTAAGTCAATTTCGGCCGAAACCGAAGAAAAACCGAAAGTTAACTTTTCTCTTTCGGCCGAAACCGAAATTAAGCCGAAAGTTAACTTTAAAGTTTCGGCCGAAACCGAAACTTGGCCGAAAGTGATAAAACGGCCACTTTTGGCGCCGAAACCGAAGCCGAAGCCGAAATTCGGTCGGCCTCTATTAGATAGGTCGTCCTTCTGCCGTGTTGCTATTAAATAGGTCGTTCTTCTGCCGTGTTGCTATTAAATAGGTCGTCCTTCTGTCGTGTTGCTATTAAATAGGTCGTCCTTCTGTCTTGTTGCTATTAAATAGGTCGTCCTTCTGCCGTGTTGCTATAAATAGGTCGTCCTTCTGTCGTGTTGCTATTAAATAGGTCGTCCTTTTGCCGTGTTGCTATTTAATAGGTCGTCCTTCTGCCGTGTTGCTATTAAATAGGTCGTCCTTCTGCCGTGTTGCTATTAAATTGTATTAAATAGGTCGTCCTTCTGTCGTGTTGCTATTAAATTGTATTAAATAGGTCGTCCTTCTGTCGTGTTGCTATTAAATTGTATTAAATATTTGCACTCAAAGATGACGAGAAGTCGCACAATTTTTTTTAAAAAGGCCGTATTTGTCTTGTATCGATATGAACGTATTCGATTACTTCCCCCCTCTCTAGTAACATTGCATTTTTGTGCTTACCTTTCTTCTCGTAGTGCATGATCTTGTAAGTCGGCATGTTGTCGGTATCGATGCCACCCACGTTCGTCGCTAGGTATCGACTCATCTGGCAGGAGCGGTCACCGAAAGAGAAGTCGAAGCTAGCACAGTCGAAGGTCGTCTGCGACAAGCAGAGCTGGGCGCACGCGCCGAGGTCGAGGCCGAACATGGACTTGCTGTAGATGACGTGTTCCTCGACGTAAGGCAGTGAACCGGAACCATAGCTGATGAAGCTGGAAAGAGCGCCACCTGAGGGAAGAAACAAAGGACATGATAAGACCTGTTGACTCAAGTTTCACGGTCGATAGCTTTTATCCGATAATTCCAAAATTTGGTATTACAGTTACACTACCACTCCTGGTGTCCGCATTCGACGGTCTTAGCACCTTTACATGATCACATCGCAGTCTTAACAGGGCTTTAATGGGCACATCTCCATTGCCAGTCTTAACACCCCATTACATGGCCGCATCTCCATTGTGCAGTGTTAAATTCCCATTAGATGGTCACATCTCCATCGGGCACTCTTAACACCCCATTAGATGGTCGCATCTCCATTGTGCAGTGTTAACACCCCATTAGATGGTCACATCCCCATTGAGCAGTCTTAACACGGCATTAATGGGCACATCTCCATTGGGTAGTCTTAACACCCCATTAGATGGGCACATCCCCATTGAGCAGTCTTAAATTCCCATTAGATGGTCACATCTCCATTGAGCAGTCTTAACACCCCATTAGATGGTCGCATCTCCATTGTGCAGTGTTAACACCCCATTAGATGGTCACATCTCCATTGAGCAGTCTTAACACCCCATTAGATGGTCACATCTCCATTGGACAGTCTTAACACCCCATTAGATGGTCACATCTCCATCGGGCAGTCTTAACACTCCTTAGATGGTCGCATCCCCATTGGGCGGTCTTAACCCCCCCCCATTAGATGGTCGCATCTCCATTGGGCAGTCTTAACCCCCCATTAGATGGTCGCATCCCCATTGGGCAGTCTTAACACCCCATTAGATGGTCGCATCCCCATCGGACAGTNCCCCATTAAATGGTCGCCCCCCCATCGGACAGTCTTAACCCCCCCCCCATTAGATGGTCACATCTCCATTGGGCAGTCTTTACCCCCCATTAGATGGTCACATCTCCATCGGACAGTCTGAGCACCCCATTAGATGGTCACATTCCTGTAGGACTGTCTCAACACCCCCATTAGATGGTCACATTCCTGTAGGACTGTCTCAACACCCACTAGATGATCCCTACCCCCAAGTGATGAGCTCACACCCCAGGAATGTACGGTAAGATTGCCTAAAAATCCCCAGCGAATGGACAGACACATTATAGAGGCGACTCGCTCACATCTGTGGCACATTTGTGTCAATGGTAAGGGAATAATTATGTGTGTTGGGTGGTGAGGGGGGTCTTCGATTCATATGATTGAGTGACAGACTTGAGTGAGGGGCGGGTTCGTAGACTATCTTATGAGTTTCAGACGTAATTCCAGGCCGTGTCTAGAGATTAACTACCGTCTCGGCGACTTCTGGCTCATTACTAGCCCATATCTTAACGGTCATCTACGACCGGACGGTGGTCACTCTCAGCTAGTATCATTATTAGTTGACCTATTTCTGGCTGGTATAATAGAGTTAATGTGGACTTGTAAATAACATAATACATCACATTTTCTTAGTGTAGAAAGTATGTCTGTACCAGTCCATTTATATTTTGTGACAAACCCGTCATAATATGGTGACAACCCCATAACATGGTGACAACCCCATAACATGGTGACAACCCCATAACATGATGACAACCCCATAACATGGTGACAACCCCATAACATGGTGACAACCCCATAACATGGTGACAACCCCCTAACACGATGACAACCACATAACACCCAAATAGCATGGTGAAACCTCATAACATGGTGACGACCCATAACATGGTGACAACCCCATAACATGGTGACAACCCCATAACACGATGACAATCCCATAACATGGTGACAACCCAAATAACATGGTGACAACCCCATAACATGGTGACAACCCCAGAACACGATGACAATCCCATAACATGGTGACAACCCAAATAACATGGTGACAACCCCATAACATGGTGACAACTCCATCATATCGATACATACACCATTATATTGCCCCCCCCCCCCCCAAACAAATTATTTTGTATCAATCATCTTTACAGTGCAGTAGTAAATAATTGTGTAACCTGTGTAGTCGTGAGTCCATATCTCCCCTTTCCATCTGACTATAAGGATTGTATCAATTGACCGAACATTATGGGGCCGACAAAGAGATCAGAGAAGACAGCTTGTTTTTTTTGAAACATTCATTTTCAACAGATAAAAAAAAAACGTTCGATATTACACTTTCGTTCCGTTAAGATCCCTCTCTCTCCCTCTCTCTGTCTGTCCCCTCTCCCTAACTTCCCCATCTCCCACTATCATCTCCCACTATCATCTCCCACTATCTCTCTCCCACTATCTCTCTCCCACTATCTTTCTCCCACTATCTCTCTCCCACTATCTCTCTTCCACTGTCTCTCTCCCACTATCTTTCTCCCACAATCTTTCTCCCACAATCTCTCTCCCACTATCTCTCTCCCACTATCTCTCTCCCACTATCTCTCTCCCACAATCTCTCTCACACTATCTCTCTCCCACTATCTCTCTCCCACTATCTCTCTCCCACTATCTCTCTCCCACTATCTCTCTCCCACTATCTTTCTCCCACAATCTCTCTCCCACTATCTCTCTCCCACTATCTCTCTCCCACTATCTCTCTCCCACTGTAACGAAAAAAAAGGTGCCGCCCAGGGCGGACCGCCCCATTCACCACCCCTTCCTACGCCACAGTATCATTATGTAAGTCATAGTGAAGTAACACCGTATCATTATGTAAGTCATAGTGCGGTAGCACAGTATCATTATGTAAGTCATAGTGAAGTAACACCGTATCATTATGTAAGTCATAGTGCGGTAGCACAGTATCATTATGTAAGTCATAGTGCAGTAGCACAGTATCATTATGTAAGTCATAGTGCAGTAACACAGTATCATTATGTTAGTCATAGTGCAGTAGCACAGTATCATTATGTAAGTTGTAGTGCAGTAGCACAGTATCATTATGTAAGTCATAGTGCGGTAGCACAGTATCATTATGTAAGTCATAGTGCAGTAGCACAGTATCATTATGTAAGTCATAGTGCAGTGGCACAGTATCATTATGTTAGTCATAGTGCAGTAGCACAGTATCATTATGTAAGTCATAGTGCAGTAGCACAGTATCATTATGTTAGTCATAGTGCAGTAGCACAGTATCATTATGTAAGTCATAGTGCGGTAGCACAGTATCATTATGTTAGTCATAGTGCAGTAGCACAGTATCATTATGTTAGTTATACTGCAGTAGCACAGTATAATTATGTTAGTCATAGTGCAGTAGCACAGTATCATTATGTAAGTCATAGTGCGGTAGCACAGTATCATTATGTAAGTCATAGTGCAGTAGCACAGTATCATTATGTAAGTCATAGTGCGGTAGCACAGTATCATTATGTAAGTCGTAGTGCAGTAGCACAGTATCATTATGTAAGTCATAGTGCAGTAGCACAGTATCATTATGTAAGTCATATTGCGGTAGCACAGTATCATTATGTAAGTCATAGTGCAGTAGCACAGTATCATTATGTAAGTCATAGTGCAGTAGCACAGTATCATTATGTAAGTCATAGTGCGGTAACACAGTATCATTATGTAAGTCATAGTGCAGTAACACAGTATCATTATGTAAGTCGTAGTGCAGTAGCACAGTATCATTATATAAGTCGTAGTGCAGTAGCACAGTATCATTATATAAGTCGTAGTGCAGTAGCACAGTATCATTATGTAAGTCGTAGTGCGGTAACACAGTATCATTATGTAAGTCATAGTGCGGTAGCACCGTATCATTATGTAAGTCATATTGCGGTAGCACAGTATCATTATGTAAGTCATAGTGCAGTAGCACAGTATCATTATGTAAGTCATAGTGCGGTAGCACAGTATCATTATGTAAGTCATATTGCGGTAGCACAGTATCATTATGTAAGTCATTGTGCGGTAACACAGTATCATTATGTAAGTCATAGTGCAGTAACACAGTATCATTATGTAAGTCGTAGTGCAGTAGCACAGTATCATTATATAAGTCGTAGTGCAGTAGCACAGTATCATGTAAGTCGTAGTGCAGTAGCACAGTATCATTATGTAAGCCATAGTGCAGTAGCACAGTATCATTATGTAAGTCATAGTGAAGTAGCACAGTATCATTATGTAAGTCGTAGTGAAGTAGCACAGTATCATTATGTAAGTCGTAGGGCAGTAGCACAGTATCATTATGTAAGTCATAGTGCAGTAGCACAGTATCATTATGTAAGTCATATTGCGGTAGCACAGTATCATTATGTAAGTCATAGTGCAGTAGCAGAGTATCATTATGTAAGTCATATTGCGGTAGCAGAGTATCATTATGTAAGTCATAGTGCGGTAACACAGTATCATTATGTAAGTCATAGAGCAGTAACACAGTATCATTATGTAAGTCGTAGTGCAGTAGCACAGTATCATTATATAAGTCGTAGTGCAGTAGCACAGTATCATTATGTAAGTCGTAGTGCAGTAACACAGTATCATTATGTAAGTCATAGTGCGGTAGCACCGTATCATTATGTAAGTCATATTGCGGTAGCACAGTATCATTATGTAAGTCATAGTGCAGTAGCACAGTATCATTATGTAAGTCATAGTGCGGTAACACAGTATCATTATGTAAGTCATATTGCGGTAGCACAGTATCATTATGTAAGTCATAGTGCAGTAACACAGTATCATTATGTAAGTCGTAGTGCAGTATCACAGTATCATTATGTAAGTCGTAGTGCAGTAGCACAGTATCATTATGTAAGTCGTAGTGCAGTAACACAGTATCATTATATAAGTCATTGTGCGGTAGCACAGTATCATTATGTAAGTCATATTGCGGTAGCACAGTATCATTATGTAAGTCATAGTGCAGTAACACAGTATCATTATGTAAGTCGTAGTGCAGTAGCACAGTATCATTATGTAAGTCGTAGTGCAGTAGCACAGTATCATTATGTAAGTCGTAGTGCAGTAGCACAGTATCATTATGTAAGTCGTAGTGCAGTAACACAGTATCATTATGTAAGTCATAGTGCAGTAGCACAGTATCATTATGTAAGTCATATTGCGGTAGCACAGTATCATTATGTAAGTCGTAGTGCAGTAACACAGTATCATTATGTAAGTCGTAGTGCAGTAGCACAGTATCATTATGTAAGTCATATTGCGGTAGCACAGTATCATTATGTAAGTCATATTGCGGTAGCACAGTATCATTATGTAAGTCATATTGCGGTAGCACAGTATCATTATGTAAGTCATAGAGCGGTAGCCAATACACATCATTTGTTCCGTAGTCCTTCTACCTATATATGCCTATGCCGTGATGATCGACTGTTTGTTACATGTGAAATTGCCTATGCCGTGATGATCGACTGTTTTTTACATGTGATATTGCCTATGCCGTGTTAATCGACTGTTTGTTACATGTGATATTGCCTATGCCGTGATGATCGACTGTTTGTTACACTTGATTTGTGTTTAGCACGTGTTTGGCGAGGAAGATCTCGTGTCGACAAATATTTGTCTACAATCAACCCTCCCACATAGGACTTGCTCTTTCTAGAAAACTCTCATCCAGTCCCACGCCTGGACGCAGACAGATCCATTCACATAGACACAGATCCATTCATGGCGACACAGATCTACAAAGGCGTTCAGCAAAATCATTTTCCCCGCGGGCAAATATTGCAAAAAATATGTAAAAAAGAAAGAAAAAAAAAAGTGCAAAGTTTGGTTTCCTGCGGCACCCTGTTTGTGATTGTGTGTGGCGAGTGCGAAAACGTGACAACCGGATTATGTCTAGCAAGTGTTTAGTGTTACTTTCACATGCTGCGTCTTGATGTTAGCTTAACCGAACAGAGGCGCTGTCGCGTGAATGAGGGACGATGATTTGAGGAGGTTTGGGCGTGGTAGGGCTCTCTACACCATGAGCTCACATGACACGTCACGTGATATAACCAGCCCTCGTCATGGAGCAGTACTGCTCCGTTTATAGTAGATGCCTTGAATACGGTGACTATTAAAAACCTGTTTACTTTTACGATTTTGGCGTACGATGTACGATGTTGAGAAGTTTACATTATATATGCTGTATGTTTATATTTTTTTCTATAAATATAACGTGTTGCACGATTTTGTAATGATATTGTACGATTTTAAGAGTTGAGGGTAAACAGGTCTGCTATTATGTTCGGACAAGAGTTATGATTATAGCAACCTCCAAGAGATAGATGATTAAGTTGTTGCGTTGTATAATATAGGCATAATAATTCTTTATTAGTATTATGACACCTTGGGGCTAGGGCATGTCAGGGCTAGGGCAAGTAAGGTCTAGTGCGTCATTGCTAGGGCAAGTAATGGCTAGGGTAAGTAATGGCAAGGGCAAGTATTGGCAAGGGCAAGTCAAGGCTAGGGCCAGTCCCGACTAGGGCCAGTAAGGACTAGGTTCAGTAAGGACTAAGGCCAGTAAGGACTAGGGCCAGTAAGGGCTAGGGCCAGTAATGACTAAGGCCAGTAAGGACTAGGGCCAGTAAGGGCTAGGGCCAGTCAGGACTAGGGCCAGTCAGGACTAGGCCCAGTAAGGACTAGCGCCAGTCAGGACTAGGGGAAAGCCAGGACTAACGCAAGTAATGGCTATGGTCAATCAGGACTAAGGCCAGTAAGGGTTAACGCAAATCAGGGCTAGAGCAAGTCAGGGCTAGGGCCAGTTTTACTGAGATTGTGATAGCCACTAACAAAATGAAACTATGACAGCTCGTAGTCCGCCTCACCACACAGGTTACAGTCCGCCTCCTAGGACACAATTTGAAATCCATTTTACGAGACAGTTCGCAGTCCGTCTTGTGACGCCACCAGTAGTTCACCGTACGACACATGGTGTATGTTTTGTATTATTAAGGATTTCTGTTTTTAGGAACTTTAATTTATCCACCTCTTGGTGCTTTGTAAGATAACTGATCCCACAAAAATATATAGACTTGTAAGAGACTTTACTCCTAGTCTAAATTATTCTCTATCCTTCTCATATCTCCCCAAGTTCTCATATCTCCCCAAGTTCTCATATCTCCCCAAGTCTCACATCTCCCTGAGTCTCTCATCTCCCAATCCCTATGTTACCCTGTCTCACTACATCTCCCCCCGCAATCTTCTTACTTGTCAGCCCCCTCCATCCCTGCCATCCCTTTTCACTAGACGACCCGTTCTGTTGCCCTCCCTGGTCTCTTGGTCCCAGATCTCCCTTGCCTTATCTCCCACACAGCCACTTCACATTAAATCTCCTGTCACATTTATCCTCTGAGCACTTGAACACACTAACTTTCTCAACACCGCCCCCACTTCCACTTTAACTCTAAGGCCTTAAGACTACCAGCTCATCGTGAGCCCAATTCCCCCCCCCCCTCAGCCCGTACGACCCTCCCCTCAGCCCATACGACCCTACCCTCAGCCCATACGACTCTCCCCTCAGTGCATAAGACCCTCCCCTCAGCCCGTACGACCCTTCCCTCAGCCCATAAGACCCTTTCCTCAGTCAATAAGACCCTCCCCTCAGTCCATAAGACCCTCCCCTCAGTCTATAAGACCCTCCCCTCAGCTCATAAGACCCTTCCCTCAGCCCATAAGACCTCCCCTCAGTCCATAAGACCCTCCCCTCAGTCCATAAAACCCTCCCCTCAGTCCATAAGACCCTCCCCTCAGCCAATAAGACCCTACCCTCAGTAAATAAGACACTCCCCTCAGCCCATTCCGACCCTCCCCATCAGCCGATACGACCTCCCTCAAATTATTCTCCCCTTTCTTGATACAACCAACCCCTACTCCAAATCCCCGTGTATATATTTAAGACTTCCCAAAAATTGCCCTCTACCATTGTCTTCCCCAAGAAGACACTCCCCCCTTTCTCCAAAAAAGTACCCTCTACCATTGTCCTTCCCAAGAAGACGCTCCCCCCTCATACAGAGTCAACCCCCCCCCCCATTCCCTTACCAGAAGATGCCCTCCTCCCCGATTTCATGGGGGACCATGTCCTTCAAAATAAGGCGCCCCCCCCTTTCCCAAGTGTCACCCCTAGTACACCCCTAGAGTTCACCATGACCTCAAAATTCCCCCAATGTCTACCCAAGAAGACGCCCCCTCATACAGAGCCCACCCCGTGCCTTCCTCTGTGCTAACAACCCGATGAGAAAACTATCAATATTTCCCTGGAGCAGTTGCCTGCCTTACAGTGGGTCAGAGCTACGGGAATCGTGCTTCGATCTCACGCTCATCAAACGTGAGTTGTCGGTCTTGTATACTACACGGTCACCGACAAGAGGGCCCAGGGCGCTATTACTGTGAGGATTGGGGAGAGGTTGAAGGGGCGCTGAATTTTTGTGGAGTGCTGTTTGTGTGTGTAGAGTAAGCAGTTCTAAATAGTCCAAACCGGTCTTAAGCAGTATTGAACCATATGAAAGATGGACAAGAATACACATTTCCATTTACACAAGATTCAAAGTCTCTTCAAACTTCTTCTCTTCTTTAACAAGCTTGAAACTATCCGTTTTATAAATTTAGAACGGTCCTGTTCCGTATGGTTCCAACACGAGATTGTACTCAAGTACAAATGAAATGTCCCTTGTACCAAGATTGAACAAGTCCGTCATGACGGGCACGTCCATTTCCTTCCGCCTAACTTTTAGACAATCACTGGAAGTGCCGGTGATGACTGAAACGGACACTGGTCAAGTGCAGCTGTCGCGGCGTATCTCATCCGATCATCTTGATGAGTGGGGCTGACTGACTGACGTATCCCATCTGATCATCTTGATGAGTGGGGCTGACTGACTGACGTGTCTCATCCGATCATCTTGGTGAGTGGGGCTGACTGACTGACGTGTCTCATCCGATCATCTTGATGAGTGGGGCTGACTGACTGACGTATCTCATCCGATCATCTTGGTGAGTGGGGCTGACTGACTGACGTGTCTCATCCGATCATCTTGATGAGTGGGGCTGACTGACTGACGTGTCTCATCCGATCATCTTGATGAATGGGGCTGACTGACTGACGTGTCTCATCCGATCATCTTGATGAGGGGGGCTGACTGAATGACGTGTCTCATCCGATCATCTTGATGAGTGCGGCTGACTGACGTGCCTCTTCCAACCAACTTTGTGGGTGGGTCTGACTGACTGACGTGTCTCATCCGATCATCTTGGTGCGTGGGGCTGACTGACTGACGT
>CAXITT010000001.1:5427990-5439502 GCA_964033795.1 Lymnaea stagnalis | reverse complement strand
CACCCTCTCCCCCTACCCCCACACCCCCTCCCCCTCCCCCCACACCCTCTCCCCCTACCCACCCACCCTGTCCCCCTACACACCCACCCTGTCCCCCTACACACACACCCTGTCCCCCTACACACCCACCCTGTCCCCCTACACACACACCCTGTTCCACTTCTCCTCCACGCACCCTGCCCCCCACACACCCTTACCCCCATGCTCCCCCCACGCACCCTGACCCCCTGTCTCCCCCCCCCCACACACACACATACACACCCAAGTTTCTCTTGTTTTCCGCCCGTCCCCAAGATTGAACTCTCCGTGTTTACTGAGCTGAATGACGCCAGGATTTACGTGTGTGAGCCCTCGCCAACATTCGGTCTGTGATCCTACATTACACACCCTGCCCCCCTGCTCCCCCTCCCCCCAATTTAACGATTCCATCACACAAATCCGATTGCTTTAAATAGAGACTCGATCACAATGGCGCCGATTCTTCCCGGCTCATTGTTGAAATAATGAAACTTTCCAGGAATAACTTCCGGTCTACTGGCCTGTCCGTTTGTTTGTCTTCTGGTCTGTTCGTCTTCTGGTCTGTCGAACTGTTTGCTTTCTGGTCTATCAATATTCTGTTTTGTCCGTCTGTTTGCCTTCTGGTCTGCCAAAATTCTAGTCTGTCCGTCTTTTTGCCTTCTGGCCAGTCCGTCTGTTTTCCTTCTGGTGTGTCCATCTCCTGGTCTCTCCATCTGTTGGCCTTCTCGTCTGTCAATCTTCTAGTCTGTCCGTCTTTTTGCCTTCTGGTCTGTTCATCTCTTGCGCTGTCCACCCGTTTGCCTTCTGGTCTGTCAATCTTCTAGTGTGTCCGTTTGTCTTCTCGTCTTTACGCCTTCTGGTCTATTCGTCTGATCACTAGACAATGACTTTGAAATCACGAATGTAGTTCTTTTAATGACAAATGTAGTTCTTGTCAGCATGAAGGTAGTTTTTGTAAGGACGAATGGAGCTTTTGTACGCATAAAGGTAGTTCTTGTAAGGACGAATGTAGTTCTTGTAAGGACGAATGTAGTTCTTGTAAGGACGAATGTAGTTCTTGTAAGGACGAATGTAGTTCTTGTAAGGACAAATGTAGTTCTTGTAAGGACGAATGCAGGTCTTGTAACCATAAATGTAGTTCTTGTAAGGACGAATGTAATTCGCTACTTGTGGTAGGCGTTCGTCGTAGTCAGCTTGCGCTAAGAAGAGTTACTCATACACCCTCCCTCACATACAAACACAAACATATGTAGAAGGAGATAGAAGTTGTCTTTAACAGTCTAAAGTTGGGGGCGACCACCCCCCCCCCAACCATCCTTCCGACCTCCTGACTCCAAACCTTACCCGCTGAAGAAATGGACTTGCTGTAGGCATTTATTCTGGATGTTGGTAGTTTGCGATGGACCGAGCGTCCGTGCTTTTAAGAGAACGGTCTACAACAATTACGTGACAGCAGATGTTGTAACTAGAGATCTGGCGTCACTACAACAGGCGCATGACGTAAGATCTAACTTAAGAGGATAGACGATTTTAAGATGAAACTTGAATGGAATTCCTCGTTGCGTTTGATACCCACCCTAGTTACGCCCCAGCCTGACAGCACAGGAACAAGTCAGACAAAGTGCCCGTGTAGTAATAAAAAATCATCTAATAGTTCCGTTGTGGTAATTCATCTTACTGTGCGGTTGTGTTCATTCATCGTACATAGTACAGTGCCTTTGTGCTCATTCTTAGTACGGTGCCTTTGTGCTCATTCATAGTACAGTGCCTTTGTGCTCATTCATACTACAGTGCCTTTGTGCTCATTCATAGTACAGTGCCTTTGTGCTCATTCATAGTACGGTGCCTTTGTGCTCATTCATAGTACGGTGCCTTTGTGCTCATTCTTAGTACGGTGCCTTTGTGCTCATTCATAGTACAGTGCCTTTGTGTTCATTCATAGTAAAGTGCCGTTGTGTTCATTCATAGTACAGTGCCGTTGTGCTAGTTCCTGGTACAGTGCCGTTGTGTTCATTCATAGAACATTGCCATTGTGGTAAATCACCCTCGGGATTTCCTGTGTAGGTTTTCTGGTAATGACCAGCCAGTGACCCGGAAGTAGGGAGGAGGTGGGGAGGAGGTGGGGAGAAGGTTGTAATTGGACAAGGCGGTAAGTCATTAACAGACCGAGTTGACTCTTGACAGACAGGGCAGACCGACGGTTGCAAATTTGTCTCCTTGTCCGCCTGGTCCATTGACGTTAGGGTACAAGATGTGCTCCTTCTCATCTGAACCCCTCCTCATCTGAACCCCTCCTCAAACTTGTAATGGGATTGTGGTGTAAGATTTAACACATCTGCAGCTGTTGACATTGCAGTAATATTGTGTATTGTTGACATTGCAGTAATATTGTGTGTATTGTTGACATTGCAGTAATATTGTGTGTATTGTTGACATTGCAGTAATATTGTGTGTATTGTTGACATTGCAGTAATATTGTGTGTATTGTTGACATTGCAGTAATATTGTGTGTATTGTTGACATTGCAGTAATATTGTGTGTATTGTCGACATTGCAGTAATATTGTGTGTATTTTTGACATTGCAGTAATTTTGTGTGTCTTTTAGACATTGCAGTAATATTGTGTGTATTGACGACATTGCAGTAATATTGTGTGTATTTTTGACATTGCAGTAATTTTGTGTGTATTGTAGACATGGCAGTAATATTGTGTGTATTGTAGACATTGCAGTAAGATTGTGTGTATTGTAGACATTGCAGTAAGATTGTGTGTATTGTTGACATAGCAGTAGTATTGTCTATTGTTCACATTGTAGTAGTATTGTCTATTGTTGACATTACGTAGGTGCTGTTTATAATATTCTATCGAATGGTAAATGTAAGTGATGTCATCTGATATATAACAAGGTCACATAATGGACTCTGTGAAAAACTGTCGAAATTGTTTATGCACAGCCTTTCTTGTTTTACATTGTTACGGGCAGGTGGTGTCATGGTTACGGGCAGGTGGGTGTCATGGTTACGGGTGGGTGGTGTCATTGCTACTGGTGGGTGGTGACATTGTTACGAGTCGGTGACACTGTTACGGGCAGGTGGTGACACTGTTACGGGTAGGTGATGTCGTTGCTACGGGTGGGTGGTGTCATTGCTACGAGTGGGTGGTGACATTGTTACGGGTAGGTGGAGACACTGTTACGGGCAGGTGGTGACACTGTTACGGACAGGTGGTGACACTGTTTCGGGCATGTGGTGACACTGTTACGGGCAGGTGGTGACACTGTTACGGGCAGGTGGTGACACTGTTACGGGCAGGTGGGGACACTGTTACGGGCAGGTGGTGACACTGTTACGGGCAGGTGGTTAAAATGGATTGATTATTATTATTAATATTCCTAATCGAGGTCGAAACTCAAAGGACAGGCTACGCTGGGCGGCACATATGGCAGGGGAGTGAAGCGGGTGCGTCACCAGGACCCCAGGGGACATCGGCTCTAAGGTAGAGCTAGGCTTAGATCAGTGGTACTTAACCTGGGTTCGATCGAACCCCAGGAGCTTGGTGAGTCAGTCTCAGGGGTTCGGCAGAGGTCCAAAAAAAAATATTTTTTTTAAATCATATTTTATTTTTCCTATTAAGAAGGGTTCGGGTAATGCGCATAAGAAACTGGTGGGGTTCAGTACCTCTAAAAAGGTTAAGAACCACTGGTTTAGGTGGATGGATGATATGGTGAGGGATCTACAGCAGCTGGTAATCCAAGCATGGAAAAGAAAAGGCACCATTTCGGTCTGAGTGGAAGGAAGTGGTAAAGCAGGCCGAAGCCACAGGGATGGATGGGAAAAGAGGTCGTTGTCCCTCTCTTTATACCGGATGGACAATGATGAGAAAAGAACAAGAAGATTTTTAAAATGCCTTTAAAATCAGCTCGATCAAACGCAATCTGGCTATTTAAACCAGTGCTTCTCAAATTGCTGCTCGGAGTTTGGGGTCGGTGGTCCCTGAAATAACTGTCCGCTAATCGAAGAAAATTTTTTTAAAAGAAATACATTTGAAATGTAAAAGATCTATGAATGGAGCAACTGACACCGCACATCAATTACTGGGGCAACTGTCACAGCACATCTATTACTGGGGCAACTGTCAGCGCGTATCTATTAATGGAGCAACTGTCACCGCACGTTTTTACTGGGGCAACTGTCACCGCACATCTATTAATGTGGCAACTGTCACCGCACATCTATTAATGTGGCAACTGTCACCGCACATCTATTAATGTGGCAACTGTCACCTCACATCTATTAATGTGGCAACTGTCACCTCACATCTATTAATGTGGCAACTGTCACCGCACATCTATTAATGTGGCAACTGTCACCGCACATCTATTAATGTGGCAACTGTCACCGCACATCTATTAATGTGGCAACTGTCACCGCACATCTATTAATGTGGCAACTGTCACCGCACATCTATTANCTGGGGCAACTGTCACCGCACGTTTTTACTGGGGCAACTGTCACCGCACGTTTTTACTGGGGCAACTGTCACCGCACGTTTTTACTGGGGCAACTGTCACCGCACGTTTTTACTGGGGCAACTGTCACCGCACGTTTTTACTGGGGCAACTGTCACCGCACGTTTTTACTGGGGCAACTGTCACCGCACGTTTTTACTGGGGCAACTGTCACCGCACGTTTTTACTGGGGCAACTGTCACCGCACGTTTTTACTGGGGCAACTGTCACCGCACGTTTTTACTGGGGCAACTGTCACCGCACGTTTTTACTGGGGCAACTGTCACCGCACGTTTTTACTGGGGCAACTGTCACCGCACGTTTTTACTGGGGCAACTGTCACCGCACGTTTTTACTGGGGCAACTGTCACCGCACATCTATTCATGGGGCAACTGTCACCTCACATCTATTCATGGGGCAACTGTCAACTCACATCTATTAATGAGGCAACTGTCACCGCAACGATAATGATAAATTCATAGCCGTCTGTCACAGTGAATAGTTGAAGAACCACTGATTTATGCTTATTATTATGTTAAGATCTCAAGGTACATTTAGTGCTATCCCACCCATGTTAAACACAGGTACATTTAGTGTTACCCCCACCCATGTTACACACATGTACATTTAGTGCTACCCCCACCCATGTTTCACACATGTACATTTAGTGATACCCCAACCATGTTACACATATGTACAATTGTAGCAATGACTCTTCACAAGAACTTATGTAACCCCCCCCCCCTGTTTGTACATACATCCATAAGTACATTAGTTGTAGTTTATTTAGTGCCACCCCCCCCCATTTTTCACACATGTACATTTAAGGCTACCCCAACCATGTTACACATATGTACAATTGTAGCAATGACTCTTCACAAGAACTTATGTAACCCCCCCCCCCCTGTTTGTACATACATCCATAAGTACATTAGTTGTAGTTCTGTCGTTAAAATGACTACTGTACACCCCCTCCCCCCTCCACACACACCCACACACCATTCTCACATCTCAATGCTACAGGTCGACTCACCAAAATCCCTTTCGTAGTAGTCCGCTCCTGGGTGGTACTTGACCCCTTCACTTTGAGCAACCGTCATGTCCGTCAGCCAGCAGTTCGTGTAGCCAGGCTCGTAGTCGAAGCCGGCACACCGGAAGTCCTGCTCGAAGATGCATCTGCGTGCGCACTGCTCAGCGCTGACGTCCTGAATCTTTCTTTTGTGTTTTATGGTAATCACATGATTGGGCAGCCTGTTGAACAGCTTCTCGAAGGCCGCTGAAAGGGAAAAAAATGTGTCAAATATTTATGTTGATTGTTTTACTAAATGATATGAAGCTCCTTATAATATATCAATGTATCTTAACCCTCCAACTGTGGTCGGACGACGAAATCGGCAGATATTCTCGTTCTGTGCTGTGGCGGCCGAAAATATCGGCCGATTAAAAACATGGTCCAATAGCAACTTCCAATCCAATATTTCAACGGAATTATAGCCCCTTCCATTTATTAATATTATAGCTTCTTCCGGTTCAAGCTTTTTCTTGATACCTTAAAAATAAGTACTTTTTAATCGGAGTTTTATATCGCTGGTTTTTTTTTTTAAAGCTAAAATGGCGGAAGCTGTGGTCGGGCCTTCAGTGCGAGAACTAATATAAATAAAACTAATATAAATATTTTTGAAAGCTTTTTAGAGGAGGATTAAGTGATACTGATAATGATTTTAACATTCCCCATGACATCTCACTTCAGATTATTCTTTTCGTGAATCTGATACTAGTCTTAGTGATACTGAAGTAGGCCTACTGAGATTACTGTTTGACTTCGAGCCATGCCCGGAGGTTGGGCAAGGACTGACTGAATTTTAGTCACAGAAGCTACAGATTATAGATCAGAACTAATAAATTTTATAGTTTAACAACCCAAATGAGTTCCACAGTTCCTTTTTAAATGTTTACTAGTCAATAATAACTATTTTGCCTAAGATTTTGTATTTTGTACTTCGTTTTAGCAGTGGTCCCAGTTTCTTATATAAATGACCTAAAGTTACTAAAATTGAGTTCACAGGTTTAATTGCAATCAAAACCTTAGCAAACTATACATTTTCTGAAAGATAAATGAATCGCCTACAACATTTACATTTGTGTTTTAAGTTTATCTTTAAAAATTAATGATGTTATGAGCACTTGAAAGCAAGACATTTTGTCTTATTTTTTCCTTGAGCACTCCAAGGTCAAGGACACTGACCAAAATTTTTTTACGGGTGGGAAAAATGGCCAACTTTATCCCCCTCCATTTACCTTTCCAAAAATATATACTTATTGGGGTCTTGTATCAATATTTCTATATGTCATTTAATCAATTTTAAATGAGACTCAAAACGCTCTGAAAAGCTCCACACCACAGAATAATGCATGCCACAGTTCGAGGGTTAAACTAGTCCGAGAAGTAGACGTTAAAGTACAAGGAGCTCGTTGACAAGGATATGACACTGAATTGTGTCTACTCAATCTTTGAAAAATAATAATTTGGTATAATATAAATCTGACAATGTTTCGGTCTACTAGAAACGTGACAATGGATTAGGTCTACTAGATATTTGATAAAGGAATTAATCTACTAGAAATGTGACAAAGGATTTGGTCTACTAGAAACGTGACAAAGGATTTGGTCTACTAGATATGTGATAAAGGATTTGGTCTACTAGAAACGTGACAATGGATTTGGTCTACTAGATATGTCATAAAGGCATTGGTATACTAGAAACGTGACAATGGATTTGGTCTACTAGATATGTCATAAAGGATTTGGTCTACAAGAAATGTGACAAAGAATTTGTTCTAATAGATATGTGACAAAGGATTTGATCGACTAGAAATTTGACAACACATTTGGTCTACAAGATCTGTGAAAAAGTAGTTGGTCTACTAATGACTGACTTTGTACAAGAACATTGAACTCGATCAACCATGAACATGAAACTGAACGTCGTGTGAGGTAACTCCTCGAGCCTTCAGGGAATGTGACACCGGACTTATCATAGGAAGTGTCACCATGGTTTTATTCAAAACTGAAAGTACCGGAGGAAGTCTATGAAAAGGTCACTCTGACTATTCGACCTTCTGTTGACTGTGCTGTCATTCAACTTGGACTTTGTCTTTCAACGTGGACTACAGCACTGGTCATACGGTCTACACATAATGAGACATTGAAGAGCACGAACAATCTCAGCTCTCGTCCCGACTAAGCCGGTAAGCCAAGTATGTGCGGACCGCCTCATGTCATTTACCGAAAATGACCCTCGGCCACGTCTTCGGGAAGTGGCAGGCCAAAAGTTGCTCACACCAACCTCGTGTGAGACCAGCTTTGCCGTAATCCGCCCACCCCTGGCTGTGATTGTGGGGGACGGGCTAACACTAATGCTCCCCCCGTCCACAGCTTCAGCCGAGGGCATATTATGGAATAGACGGGGAGCCGTGGAGGGGGGGGATGGGGCGCCACCTCACTTGACACAATTGGGTTTTCACGGAGTCATGATTAGGCCAAATCTAATCCTTGTGTCATTTCACCGGAAGTACTGCTGGGCGGGGCATTATGGTGGATGAAGGTCTTTGCTTTGATCAATAGTTGTTTTATTTTCTTTATTATCAGGGTCGACGAAGATCAGGCTGTTTAGGGAAATAAGTCTCTTATCTCCTATGTACGTTATAGCCGGTCAAGTATAATAATTTTCTTATCTTTTATTTACATTACATTCATTATGTAGCGGTAAACAAAAGTGGTCATTACAACTAACTGCCATACTGGTCATTAAAGATTACCTGCTAGAGTAGTGGTCATTACAACTAACTGCCGTACTGGTCATTAAAGATTACCTGCTAGAGTAGTGGTCATTACAACTAACTGCCGTACTGGTCATTAAAGATTACCTGCTGGAGTAGTGGTCATTACAACTAACTGCCATACTGGTCATTAAAGATTACCTGCTAGAGTAGTGGTCATTACAACTAACTGCCATACTGGTCATTAAAGATTACCTGCTGGAGTAGTGGTCATTACAACTAACTGCCATACTGGTCATTAAAGATTACCTGCTGGAGTAGTGGTCATTACAACTAACTGCCATACTGGTCATTAAAGATTACCTGCTGGAGTAGTGGTCATTACAACTAACTGCCGTACTGGTCATTAAAGATTACCTGCTGGAGTAGTGGTCATTACAACTAACTGCCATACTGGTCATTAAAGATTACCTGCTAGAGTAGTGGTCATTACAACTAACTGCCATACTGGTCATTAAAGATTACCTGCTACAGCAATGAACAGTATAACTCACTCCCATACTGGTCAGTAAAGACTGCTTACTTCAGTAGTGGTCAGTGTAACTTACTCTCATACTGGTCAATTAGACCACTTACTCCAGTAGTGTTCAGTGTAACTTACTCTCATACTGGTCAATTAGACCTCTTACTCCAGTAGTGTTCAGTGTAACTTACTCTCATACTTGTCCATTAGACCACCTACTCCAGAAGTGTTCAGTGGAACTAAATCCCATACTGGTCAATATAGACCACCTACTCCAGTAGTGGTCAGGATAACTTACTCTTATACTGGTCATTAAAGACTGCCTACTCCAGTAGTGACCAGTATAACTTACTCCTATACTGGTCAGTAAAGACTACTTACTTCAGTAATGATCAGTGTAACTTACTCCCAGACTGGTGGATATAGACCACCTATTCCAGTAGTGGTCAGTGTAACTTAATCCCATACTGGTCACTATAGACCACCTACTCCAGTAGTAGTCAGTGTAACTTAATCCCATACTGGTCACTATAGACCACCTACTCCAGTAGTGGTCAGTGTAACGTACTCCCATCCCTTTCAATTTAGACCACCTACTCCAGTAGTGGTCATTGTAACTTAATCCCATACTGTTAAATATAGACCACCTACTCCAGTAGTGGTCAGTGTAACTTACTCGTATACTGGTCAGTACAATCTGCGCACACAGTGGTCAGTACAACTTACTACTAAAGTTATCAATGTGGCCGACAAAGTTGTCTAGGGTTGGACCTTATGCCCAAAGCGACAGAAATCACTTAACGCGGCAGTCTCTACAATAGGGGTCTCAAACTCTCGGCCCGCGGGCCATTTACGGCCAGATCGACGATATTTTGCGGCCCGCTACCCGACAGAAAGTTTAGTATTAATGCGGCCCGCGCGTTTCCCCATTCTCATATCTATAATGTGACACCCAGCGACGGTTTCAGTCGAATCTCACCGTCCAGTCTAATTCTGATTTTTATTGTTTGTATAGATTTGGACGTTGATTATAATTTTAAGAACCGTTTTAACATCCGACTAAAGTTGTTCTTTTTATTTTTTATAGCATGTTATCATACAAACATGACTAAAGTGCGTTTTTGAGGAAAGATTAAGAAGTCACTAAGTGGGTAATGCTGAACTACAATTGTGTAAATGGTAGCAATCTCACACAGTATCAAAATATTCCTATTAAAATTGTCACTATTGTTTACGAGTGAGGGAAATTCCGAGCCTGCCAGCGTGGTCCCTTTCAAATAGGGTTAGTCAAAAAGGCCTTTTGTACGGTAAAAAAAATCAAAAATCATCCTCCCTTCAAGAGCACCTTCCATTGCATCAATAATGCATAAATATTGCCTGCACCTGCCTTCTGTTTGAACACGTTTTAGCCTTAAGAACCTTCATGATGTAGTATGAGATGGTTGTTCCTGTACTAAGTGATCCCAAATGGCTCATGGGCTTGGCTTTTCTTGTTGACATTACAGAGGAGCTGAATGTACTCAACAAGAAGTTACAGGACCAAGGACAGCTTGTCAGTGTTGCCTAAGACAATGTCAGGGCATTCTGTACAAAACTTGTGTTATGATTCTCGGAGAACCATTTACCAACATGCAAAGTACTCATGGACTCGGGCACACCATTCATTATTAAGTATACTGATGTCTTTGAAAAGCTACAGGAAGAATATGGTCACAGGTTTGCAGCCTTCAAAAAACACAGAGCCATTTTTCACATTTTTGCTCACCCTTTCTACTTCAGTGTGGAAGATGCCACAATCCCCCCACCCCCCGCCTTTTTGGCGCTTCAAGTGGAGATGATTGGACTTCAGTGCAAGTTCAGGGAGGTCAATAGAAAAACAGACCAGCATGGAAAATTTGTGAGAGGATTACCCTCCACCTTTCCTGAGATTTCCAGGTTCATGTGCCTTTTTGGGAGTACCTATCTGTGTGAAAAGCTCTTTTCCACTATAAGCTTTAACGAGTCAAAATTTAGGGCCAAAACTTACTAATGAACATCTTTCTGCTAAACTATGGGTCTCAGTTGCTTCCCCACTCAAGCCGAATGTTACTCAGTTGTGTAAGAAGAAGCGCTGCCACGTCTGTGGCAACAAGGAGTTGGTGGAATAAAGTGAAGCCTAGTTCTTGACAACACTTTATGTTTTTGTTATTAATAAAGGCTGAGCACATTGTAACGGTTGTACTTCATTGAATTTTGTAACGGACTATGTTTCACATGAAAACAGAGAGGTAGCATGAGTGAACAGTGAATTGTGTTGACCATGTTTTTTCCACGAGGAGAGACAATCAATGGATTGTATTTTGAGATGCAAATGTGAAATCCACGTTTTTGGAGAGTAAAATTATGTTTTTGTCAGATCGGTTGTTTTGCACGCTTTGCTGGTAATAAAGTATGAGTTGACTGAGATACGGAGAGCTGAGCGCAAGGAGAGTCAGAGTTAGTCGGAGTTGAGTTAGAGTTGAGATGTAGTACAGTTGAGCTGAGTTATAGTAGTGTGAGGACGTGCCTTTCTGAGTGATGGAATATTATATATATATATGTGAAATGATTACATTCATGCAAGGATTATTATTAATATTATCTGTGTAAACTGTGATTTAATAAAGTACTGTCAGTTTAACCAGGATTCAGTATTCTTATTTG
>CAXITT010000001.1:5417499-5427832 GCA_964033795.1 Lymnaea stagnalis | reverse complement strand
TCCCCCCCCCCCCGGATAATTTGAGTTTGAGATCCCTGCTCTACAACGACGGTGTGTAGAAATAATGTTAAGGCGGTGAATCGTTTCTTCGGGTTTACTTTACTATCTGACTTCACGGAAAATAGTTCGGGTTTACTTTACTATCTGACTTCACGGAAAATAGTTCGGGTTTACTTTACTATCTGACTTCACGGAAAATAATTGGGGTTTATTTTGTCGCATGCCTTCACAGGAAATAACTGGTTGAATGGCTTCCTAAGAAAATATAAGAATGTTCACGTTTCCAAAAGATGACGTTCACAAAAACACATCTGTTAAAATTCTCCACTTTGCCATCTCTCTCTGACTATCATGTACAATTTACACAAACCGGTGTTTTCGATTCTCAACCCAGCCAATCACCATTCAGACCTGGCTCACTGAAACTCGTTCACATACCGACAACAAAACGGACGTCGCAAATGGTCGCAACAACTAACACACCTAATGTGATCGTTCTGGAGTGTTCTGTAGAACTTACTTTTGTAGTACTCCGTACACCTTACTTCTTTAGTGTTCTGTAGAACTTACTTTTGTAGTACTCCGTACACCTTGCTTCTTTAGTGTTCTGTAGAACTTACTTTTGTAGTACTGCGTACACCTTACTTCTTTAGTGTTCTGTAGAACTTACTTTTGTAGTACTCCGTACACCTTACTTCTTTAGTGTTCTGTAGAACTTACTTTTGTAGTACTCCATACACCTTACTTCTTTAGTGTTCTGTAGAACTTACTTTTGTAGTACTCCGTACACCTTACTTCTTTAGTGTTCTGTAGAACTTACTTTTGTAGTACTCCGTACACCTTACTTCTTTAGTGTTCTGTAGAACTTACTTTTGTAGTACTCTGTACACCTTACGTCTTTAGTGTTCTGTAGAACTTACTTTTGTAGTACTCCGTACACCTTACTTCTTTAGTGTTCTGTAGAACTTACTTCTGTAGTGGTCGGTACTAACAATAACTTATAAAATGGTCAGTATGATTTTATATTGGTCAATAGAACTACTTACTTCTGTAGTGGTCAGTAGAACTGCTCTCTCTCAAGAAGACCTTGCCCTGCTCGTGGGTCATGTTATAGAGCATGCACGTGCGGTGCTGATTGTCCACATCAAAAGACCTGCAGTCGTAGCCCGTCTGCCGTACGCACTCGCGTGAGCAGCCCTCGATGTCGGTGAAGTTGGAGATGACCAGGGATGGGCTAGCTGTCAGCTGAAGCTGGGGCATGCGGGTGAACAGGTTCTGGAATGTCTTGAGGTATTCTGAGGAGAAGGGCAAAGTTCAAGGTTAAGACACGAGCCATGTGTATCTCCCTAATGAGATTGCTGGGACATTTGGATGACCGGGGAATTAGGAAGTCCGGGGCGGGACATTGTGATGCCCGGGCGGGACATTGTGATGCCCGGTACGTTTGGTTGGCACCCTGGCTTACGGGGTATTCTCTTGGCTAATGAGGTATTTTCGTGTCCGACGAGGTATTTGGTTAGTCGCTATGATATTCTCTAACCAGCATCAAATGTATCTAAATTGCCTCCCACCCCCTTTTTATTTTCAAGCTGGGAAAGCATCCCATGTGCCAAATAAAGATTTTTAAAAAGCCGTAAGAACGAATCAGGGCCAAATTTGAACGGATCGGTCTCTCCTTTACATAATACGATGTCTGTGATGGTCATGGTTTTTCTTGCCGGCAGACAGATAGATGTGTCAGTGGACCAGATGACGTCGGGCCTGGGTGTCGTTGCCGGGTCACCAGAGGCAGACTTCTGTGTTTTGGTTGGAAATAAGGTGTGGGGAGGCGGTGATAGTTCGGAAAAACAGGGTCCCCACTAATTTCATTGACCAGCTCGTGTGCTGCTGGTGGTCGCTGGTATGGATGTCCCCAGAGGGGGAACAGAAGGTGCTACCGGAATAATATTTTATGTCTTTTCCGGTTATGCCCCCCCTCCCCCCGCGCTCACATCCGGTCATCTGGAGCTTCACTAGCTGCAATTTGTTCATCTTATGTATAACAGTGTCATTTCAGCACACAGGACGGCAACGGCCGGGGTCTCTTTTAGTTTAGCTCATATTACACATATCTTCTGATGACCCTAACCTCTTAAGCTTAGTTATGCTGGCCTAGAAATGACTAAGCCAATGGTAAGCTTGGGTATACTGGCCTAGAAATAACTAAGCCAAATTTAAGCTTAGGTATGCTGGCCTTGAAATGATTAAGCCTAGGGTAAGCTAAGATAAGTTGCCCTAGTACTGACTAGGACTGGGTGAAGTTTCGATCAGCTGACCTAGAATTGACTAGGCCAAGGTTACGTTTCGACCTTCTGACCCAGAATTGACTAGGCCAAGGGTTTGGTTTCGATCAGTTGACCTAGAATTGACTAGGCCAAGGTTAATTTTCGATCAGCTGACCTAGTACTGACTAGGCCAAGGTTAAATTTCGATCAGCTGACTTAGTACTGACTAGGCCAAGGTTAAGTTTCGATCAGCTGACCTAGTACTGACTAGGCAAAGGTTAAGTTGAGGTCAGCTAACCTAGTACTGGGGGACGGCTGAAGTGTTTGATAGAAACGAGTCGGCGACGTGTACGATTAGTGTGTGTGTGTGGGGGGGGGTGGTGGTGGCGCGGTGTTTGAATATGATATCATTTACTCTGTCACACGTTTCCTCCCAGGAGGGTCGCTCGCCAATAGGAGAAGCGTGGAAAGTATAGGAAAGAAGAGAAAAGTAGAAAGTGGTGAAATAGGGGTGGGTTGAGAGGGGTGGGCTTGACTTCTGGTCCCTTCAACCACCTGCCCCCTGGGACACTGGCTGAAAGCGGCTGGCAGAGTAAGTTAATTGCCTTGATGGACTGGGACCTGGTTCTACTCTATAGAATAATTGATGGCGCCTTTTTTTTTCAAGGCACTGTGAGATGGTCATAGGGAAGATTTTAGGTCAAAAACTTTTTAAACACGATTTTCCATAATTTTTTTTTTACATTTTGATTTTTGAAAAGCCACTTTGTTGTATGACCAATCACAGTATGTCAGTATTGTCAGTTTTCAGTTTAGCAAGGAAATATTCAATGTAT
The DNA here is from genome assembly GCA_964033795.1 of Lymnaea stagnalis. Taxonomy (NCBI): domain Eukaryota; kingdom Metazoa; phylum Mollusca; class Gastropoda; family Lymnaeidae; genus Lymnaea; species Lymnaea stagnalis. The sequence continues at coordinate 5,424,732 of CAXITT010000001.1, read as the reverse complement.
TTTTAAAAATGACTTATTTATAACAAATTAAAGGAATTGAGAATTATTCGTCCCGGACCTAAGTCACATTGATTTGATACACGCGGACAGCACGAAGTTACATCCATGGATTATGGGGGTTTTGTATGCCGTCTTTGATAGGGACGAGGGGAGAGTCTTTGATTTGGAGCTTAGGAGAAGTAGATGTCTTTTATGTGAGCTTGGGAGACGTAGGTGTCTTTGATTGAGAACTTGGGAGACGTAGGTGTCTTTGATTGAGAACTTGGGAGAAGTAGGTGTCTTTGATTTAGTGCTTTGGAGAAGTAGAGGTCTTCATTAACACGTCGTGGTGTTTAATTTTCTTGACTTTCACTAATGAACACAGTTTAGAAACTCGCTTCAAATCACAAACATGTGCTCAACAAAATGGTGTCCACTTACATCCTTAACCCCGTGACCATTGATCAAATCACAAACATGTGCTCAACAAAATGGTGTCCACTTACACCCTTAACCCCGTGACCATTGATCAAATCACAAACATGTGCTCAACAAAATGGTGTCCACTTACACCCTTAACCCCGTGACCATTGATCAAATCACAAACATGTGCTCAACAAAATGGTGTCCACTTACATCCTTAACCCCGTGACCATTGATCAAATCACAAACATGTGCTCAACAAAATGGTGTCCACTTACACCCTTAACCCCGTGACCATTGATCAAATCACAAACATGTGCTCAACAAAATGGTGTCCACTTACACCCTCAACCCCGTGACCATTGATCAAATCACAAACATGTGCTCAACAAAATGGTGTCCACTTACACCCTTAACCCCGTGACCATTGATCAAATCACAAACATGTGCTCAACAAAATGGTGTCCACTTACACCCTTAACCCCGTGACCATTGATCAAATCACAAACATGTGCTCAACAAAATGGTGTCCACTTACACCCTTAACCCCGTGACCATTGATCAAATCACAAACATGTGCTCAACAAAATGGTGTCCACTTACACCCTTAACCCCGTGACCATTGATCAAATCACAAACATGTGCTCAACAAAATGGTGTCCACTTACACCCTTAACCCCGTGACCATTGATCAAATCACAAACATGTGCTCAACAAAATGGTGTCCACTTACACCCTTAACCCCGTGACCATTGATCAAATCACTAACATGTGCACAACAAAATGGAGTCCGCTAGCGACCTAACCGCGGTGACCAAAGGTCAAATAAACTATATACATGAGCACGCTTCATTAACACTAATGAGATCAACAGAGCCGTGAGGTAAACTGGCTTATGGACGATATGGACGGGAAATAACCATTGATCAACTCTGTACGTGAATAGAGGCTTTGGGGGTTGGATATGGCACAAAAACCAGCCACCCACCCCACATACACCATGCTAAGCCGCCGCACTCACATAAACCATCCATTGTAGATGCGTGTGTGGAAAGTCGGCAGTTGCGAGTCTATCCCCAAAGGAAATGAAATTTAATTTTCACGTCTGCCGAGTTGTTTGGTTAGAGTTGTGGTTCTTAACATCTTTTTTTTTTTTTTGGTCGCGTAGTGTGATGATGTAAATTGGTGGATATATGTTAGACTTTGTGACGTATGACATTGCTATGACATACATAAGGAACGACCAATAGGGGGGGGGGCATTATTTTCGGGAAGAAAAGAGCGAGTAGATTGGTTTCGTTTTCATACCTTTGGTCCCTGCCATGGTTAAAAGCGTCATTGGTCGCTGTCATGGTCCAATGACGACATTGGTGGCTATCATGGTTTAATGACGTCATGTCATTGGTCGCTGTCATGGTTTAATGACGTCATTGGTCGCTGTCATGTTTGGAAATGTATTGTTCCTCGGTCGCACTTGAAGATGACCAATGCTCAAGTGGTAGCCTTGACTCGAGCTGCATTTTGTTTAAAGTGAGGGAGAGTTGCTTAATTCGCCAGCCTCACTCTCTCGTCCTTGCCGATTTGTTCCAATGACAAGACTTGGTCAAGGCGACTTGAATAGACCATGATGCAGTAGGTGACCAGCAGTGTGTCTTGAGTGTTGTACTCTGCTTTTTATGCGTTTTACGTGGCAAGAGTTGTCGGAATTTTCGATGTGTCAATATCATACCGCCAAAGGGATTCCATCTCTGGGTTTGTTTTCAGAGTTTGCCCTCTCTTAGATGAGTAGCCGTACAAGGTTAACGAGTGCCACAGCCTGGGATTTAAAACAATTAAAACATGTTGGGTTTCTTTAACGTAGATTTGAGTTTAAAAACAACAAACATGCTTTGGAACCAAACCGAATAGAAAAGTAGGCGGCAACCATGGGCAAGCCACTCCATTTAATGGATGTACCCATAGAAGATAACGTGATAGTCCAGCAGTTGATTATTGTAGTATGGGATGGTTAGAGAGTAGATATAATAGTTGATGTCGTTTAGTAGACATTATGATGATTGAAATATGAGTCTCGCCAATATAATGAACCGATTGAAGAGCAAGACAAGAAAATAACTTATCTTAAATGAAACGTCCCCTAGAAAACAATGTTTTCCGTATAAATCCTATATAAAATATACCATCGAGCACTGGGGGTGGGGCTGAACATTTGACAAAACATAGAAATAATGCACTTTATAAGAGTCCCATTTAGTGCCCCCCCTCCCCGACACCCACAGAGCTCGCAACGGCACATTTGTTTCACGCCACTCATCTCTATTAATATTATTCTAATGACCCACCCACTTTTACACGGCAGATTTATTTCACGCCCCTCATCTCTATTAATATTATTCTAATGACCCACCCACTTGTACACGGCACATTTGTTTCACGCCACTCATCTCTATTAATATTATTCTAATGACCCACCCACTTTTACACGGCAGATTTATTTCACGCCACTCATCTCTATTAATATTATTCTAATGACCCACCCACTTTTACACGGCACATTTGTTTCACCAACTATTTAAGAAAACAAAATACGCAACAAACACTGGCAATATTTTTTGTTTACAAAGAATCTGACTCCGCGCAGTTTTCGGGAATTGTATTTCGTGAAATCCCTGCCATCATTTTTCATTCATGTTCCCTTTTTAACAAACAGAAAAAGAATGATTTTCGGGAGTTGGGGTGGGGGGAAAATTTGATAGAGGGTGTTGTCATCGACAATGAGTTTATAAGCCAAGTTTCAGCACGATGGGTGGACAGGAAGTGGGTCAATTAGCCGTCTGAAGAATTAGACAGCCAGCCACGAACAAAAGCGAAGTTAATATAAAGGATTTAAAAGGAAGTCCAAGAAACATTTCTCATTATGTTAGTTGACGTTATCTAAATTAAATTGCATAGGAAGGTTAAACGATTGGGTGTGTCCATGCATTTGATTGTGGGCGTGTCTATGCATTTGATTGTGGGTGTGTCTATGCATTTGATTGTGGGTGTGTCTATTCATTTGATTGTGGGTGTGTCTATGCAGTTGATTGTGGGCGTGTCTATGCATTTGATTGTGGGCGTGTCTATTCATTTGATTGTGGCCGTGTCTATTCATTTGATTGTGGCCGTGTCTATTCATTTGATTGTGGGCGTGTACTTGCATTTGACTGTGTGTGTCTATTCATTTACTTGTTGGTGTGTCCATGCATATGATTGTGGGCGTTTCCATTCATTGGACTGTGGGTGTTTCCATGCATTTGACTGTGAATTTCGACGCCAAGTATAATTTAAAAGGAGTTCATACCTTTCCAATAAAATACAGAAAGGGCAAGTTCCTGATCTCTAGGAAGTGGACGATACCAAGTACAAATGAAGAGTGAATTTGTTCTCACTAAGATGCGTGGATGGCGATGATTGTCTTTGAAATGGATGATGCCGGGTACAAATTACTTACGGGTACTTAAGTTCCCGTTGACATGCATGGCGGGTAAGGATATTGTACCCTTGAAGTGGACGTAACTGAGTACAAAATACTTAAGGTTACTTAAGTTCAAAATGAGATGCACTCATGTTGAGCATTTCGTTCCTTGAGTGGACGATATCGAGTACAAACTAACGAAGACCTTATAAGATCCCAATTTAAAATGTAAATGGTGAATCTATGGTCTTTATGAAGTGGACGATATCTAGTACAAACTAACGAAGACCTTATAAGATCCCAGTTAAAAACGTAGATGGTGAATCTATGGTCTTTATGAAGTGGACGATACCGAGATACACTTAACTAACATTTAAGACCGAACACATGAGGGTGGGGTTGGGGGGAGAGGCTAGCGTGGTTGAGAGAAAAAGATAAATGGAAAAAGCTGATGAAAAGAGAGACTAAGACACTGTCCTCATTGTGAAGCTATCCAGGGTATAGCCTGCTCGTGACCACTTGAGTGCATCTCTACAGTCCCGCACAGATCCTCCAGCCTACTAGCGAGAGATTGACCCATTATCTCGTCACGACTATAACACATAATCAGCCACTTAGCTGGACACGGACGGAACGTGTCTTCCACAGACCGGAAACTGGGAAACATTCAATTGATAATAGACAATAATTGATATATGACGAGAAAACCTTGCTCAATTTTTTGACATAATTTTTTTTATATGTGCCCCCCCCCCTTTTACCCCTCTCCTTGAGACTATACTCATTGAATGAATATTTCTTTTAAACACAGAATATGTTTGAAATATTTCACAAATTTCCAGAGTAGCGCGGTATTGCAGTAGCCCAGAAGCGCGTTCAATAAAGTATGATTTTTTTTTTTTTAACTTGGTGTGTTAGGTCAGTTGGTTTCACTGGCGTTGTTGGACTTTTTTGCTGTAAGACAGTGGTCGGGCGTTGTTGGACTTCTTTGCCCTAAGGCAGTGGTCGGGCGTTGTTGGACTTCTTTGCTCTAAGACATTGGTCGGGCGTTCTTGGACTTCTTTGCTCTAAGGCAGTGGTCGGGCGTTGTTGGACTTCTTTGCTCTAAGGCAGTGGTCGGGCGTTGTTGGACTTCTTTGCCCTAAGGCAGTGGTCGGGCGTTGTTGGACTTCTTTGCTCTAAGACAGTGGTCGGGCGTTGTTGGACTACAAATCGGTATTGACTCTGAAAAAACATGGTTCTTGACAAGATTTGAACAGAAATGTGGTCCTCAAAATGTTTGAAAGCGTTCTGTTGCTTATTTTTGTCTCTTTTCCCCTAATAAGTTTGCCAACCACTGGTCTAAGACGTGGTCAGCCAAGCACAGAGAGCCGGGGTTTGCTTCCTCTGGTCAGCTGATCTCACACTTTCAAATTGTGTGAAGGAGTGGGATGTTTAGCGGTAGTTTGGTCTTTTCAATTCCTTTATATGAACTTCGCTTGTCTTCGTGGCTGGCTGGCAAAATCTGCGGACGGCTAAATTGATCCACTTTTAGTCAACCTATCGAGTTGTAACGTGTCACATTGACCCGTTGCCGATAACAACAAAATGTCTCAAATTTCAGCCCCATGCCCAAAAATCTGTTTTTCTTGTTTTCCAAGGAAATATGATGACACTGATTTCATGAAATAAAATTCCCGCTAACCGACCGCGCTAAATGAGATGTTAAAAAAACCTATCCCAAGAGCGCTTGGTGCGTGATATTTTCTTTTGTTTTTCTGAAATAGTTGGTGCAATAAATCGGCTCTGTAAAGGCGGATGGATTATTAGAATATTAATAGAGTTCAGGGGCGTGAAAAAATGTGCGATGTCAAGCCGGGGGGGGGGGGTGGGGGCACACTTGATCTAATTGTGATTCTCATAAAGTGCGTTACTTGTATGCATGTTCAGTCAAATATTCAGCCCCCCCCTCCCCACTGCTCGATATTACGACATTTGATCAAGGATTTCTATGAGCAAGTTTGTTTGTACGGGTTGTTTAATGACAGGCTTTTATTTAGCGTGCGATGTTGTCTGTTGGCCTTTCTGTTGGTTTGTCTGTTTGCTTGTGTGAGGCAAATTTTGCATCTCAATGTTAACCCACTTGATGATCTCCTCTTCAGCTGACACAAATAACATTGCGTTCATGGGCGTCCTCAGACTTTTTGCAATGTGACGGTGTAGGAGGCATAGATCCAGGATATTGTGCAAGTCTCCACGTTTTTTCATCTATTTTCCTTTTTTTGGTTTTTAAATGTTACTTCCATTCACTTCCTTTCTTCTTAACTTTCTTTTTGTCTGCGTTTGCGCCCACTCTTATTCGTTTCTATTTTTATGGCAGAATACATGCAACAAATATAGATTATGTACGTTTAATTTATACTTATGTAAACGTTTTTTTTTTATTTGTACGGATGAAGGCACATGATCATCTTTAAAGCTGAACATGTGTTGTTTTATTGACACAAATTGGTTGTGTTTAATTAATCTACGTTAAGCTTTATCGCAGTCCAACACTGTCATAATTAGTTACTGAAATAGTAGATCATTGCCGGTTAATTAATGGTAATAGACGCATCGTCTCTGCTTTGAGAGATGCGTGGATAGAGGTTGGGTGGCTGACATTCACAGGGACAATGACCATGTGGGGGCAATTATTTTTAAAAAAAAAGCATGATGCGGCCATGTGGAACTGTATGACGTCATGTAACGCAACGGCCAGACAGTCCAGGCCGAGGTAAATGCTAGCGTGCATGAGCGTGGGTGTGTCCGTGGTCTTTTTCAAGAGTTGTATCCGGGCCACGGTGCCCCTCATAACTACTGACCGTGCTATTCTTTTATGTATTCTTATGTACTCGATGTAGTGGCATCCAAAGCTGTATTTGGGGATCACTTTATGGCATCACGTGATCAACTTAAATTTCCACAACCCAAAATTCATCTTTCCACACATCAAACTTCACATTCCCACACACCAAACTTTACATTCCCACACATCAAACTTCACATTACCACACACCAAACTTCACATTCCCACACATCAAACTTCACATTCCCACACACCAAACATTTCGCCTTCCCACACATCAAACTTTACATTCCCACACACCCAACTTCACATTACCACACACCAAACTTCTCATTACCACATACCACATTCACATTACCAGACACCACACTTCACAATACCACACACCACACTTCACATTACCACACACCAAACTTTACATTCCCACACATCAAACTTCACATTCCCACACACCAAACCTCCCATTACCACATATCAAACTTCACATTTCATACATTAACAATCACGTTGAGATACATAAAAATCCCCCCCCCCACCAAACAAAAAAAAA
>CAXITT010000001.1:5402711-5417301 GCA_964033795.1 Lymnaea stagnalis | reverse complement strand
GTGGGATCCTGATATAGACTGTATAATTCCTGGTTGGTTCGTATTCTCCATCCATATTCATCCTTTGTTGGCCCATATATTTTCCTGAGAACTTTCCTCTCCCATGTGTTTAATAGGTTTTCTGCTGTTTTTGTTAGGGTCCAAGGTTCACTTGCATATGTTACAACTGGTCTGATCACAGTTTTATAAATAGTTTTCTTTGTTTCTCTTGTAATGTTTTTACTTTTGAGTATTTTCTGACTACTGAAGCATGCCCTGTTTCCGGCTGATATTATTTCTTTTATTTCTGTTAGTAATTCGTTTCTTTCATTTAACAAGGATCCTAGGTATTTGAATTGATTTACTTTTTCAAAAGTTTGGTTTCTAATTTTAATTGTTTCATCTGTTTGTTCCTCTCTTGTCATGGTCATGTATTTTGTTTTTTGGTTGTTAACTTCCAGCCCTGCTTGTAGAGATGCGTCTGCTAATCCAATAAAGGATTTTGATATGTCTTTAATACTTTTCCCTAGAAGTGCTGTGTCATCAGCATATGCAAGATACTGAAGTGGTTGGTTGTAGAGTGTGCCCGTTGGTTGTGGGTCTTGAGTTTTCCACAGAAAGTATCCGGTTATCGTTCCTCGAGTGTCAATGTGTCTGCTTCTAATAACTCTCTCTAATGTTAGGTTAAAAAGCATACAAGACAGTAAGTCTCCCTGTCTTAGGCCTCGTCTAGTATGAAATTCCATTGAATATTCTCCTTGAATCTTGATTTTGCTTTTTGAGTTGTTTAGTGTTGCATGTATTAGCCTTGTCAGTTTGTTGGGTATCCCAAACTCCTGCAGAGTCTAATATAAATAGTTTCTATTGATGCTATCATAGGCCATTTTATAGTCTACATAGAGTTGATGTACTGGTATATTTTATTCATAGCATTTCTCTAATAGACATCTGATGGTGAAAATCTTATCAGTCGTTGATCTGTTAGGCCTGAAACCTATTAAATGTTACAAACCAAACATCACAATCCTACAAACCAAACATCACAAACCTACAAACCAAACATCCCAAACCTACAAACCAAACATCACAAACCTACAAACCAAACATCCCAAACCTACAAACCAAACATCACAATCCTACAAACCAAATATCGCAATCCTACAAACCAAACATCACAATCCTACAAACCAAACATCACAAACCTACAAACCAAACATTACAAACCTACAAACCAAACATCACAATCCTACAAACCAAACATTACAAACCTAAAAACCAAACATAACAATCCTACAAACCAAACATCACAATCCTACAAACCAAACATAACAAACCTACAAACCAAACATCACAAACCTACAAACCAAACATCACAAACCTGCAAACGTAACGACACACTCAAAGCCCCCACTTCTATGATGTTTGGGAAAAGAGCCGCTGTTATAGCGTGCGTGAACGTGGCCTCAGAATGTTCTGATCACGTGACCCATGTGTAGTTCCCACCCTTGAACTTTAATTTAAATAACAATTGTTTTGTCTCTTTTCCCCCCGCTGGAATGGAAACCGACAAATTAGATTTTTTTCGCCCCACACAAAAAAAAAAAAATGGAATCGGTTTGCTCGTTGAATTCCGAATAAACCTTTGCATCTGACGCCCCACCACCCCTCTTCACCCCACCCCTCCAAACCCTCTTGCCCTCGCCCCCCTGTCGGTAATGATCGATATTGATCTTAAATACAAACATGTTTAAGCAGTGAGCTCGGATGTTGCCAAAAAAAACAACACAAAAATCAAAAAAACAAAAACAGCATGTAAAGTGGACAAGAGAGATCATATCAGGGTTAGTTGTGGGGGGGGGGGGGGTAATGGGGGGGGGGGGTTAATTGGGGGTCGATGTTATTAGGGGTTATAGGCAGGTTGGTGGATTCTAGGGGGTCGACGTTGTTATGGGTTTAGAGGCTGGTTGGTGGAGTTTAGGTGGGTCTATGTTATTTTGGGTTAAGAGTCAGTTTGGTGGAATCTGGGGGAAAAGATAAGCGCCGAGTTGTAGGTTTATTTGGACTCCAGCCCCGAGACATTTGGAATAGAAGGTCTACTTATAGACGTCCAATGTGTGGGACAACTGAATCCAACTAAATTGTCTGATTCCAACTAAAATAGCTGACTCAAAATATAATGTTGGACTCCAACTGAAATGTCTGACTCCGACCAAAATGCCTGACTCCAACTGAGATGGCTGACTCCAAGTAAAATGCCTGACTCATCTTTTCCAGAATGCCTGACTCCAACTAAGATGGCTGACTCCAAGTAAAATGCCTGACCCTAACTAAAAAGCCTGATTCGAAATAAAATAGATGTTTCGGACTGTATGATTCCATCTAAAATAGCTGACTCCAACTAAAATGGCTGACTCCAACTAAAATGGATGATTCAAAATAAAGAGGCTGATCGCCAGCTCAAAATCATGTTCACATTATTAGAAGAATGCATCAAGTACGTCATCAAGAGACATTTGCCCATGTCGTTATCAAAGATCATCTTTGAGGCTGTGTGGAGTAGCGTACATATCTATACACACGAGAAGTACACATATCTGTACACACGAATAGCACACATATCTATATTTATTTATTTAGGCATTTTTATATAGCGCTTATCATAAAGCTCTAAGCGCTTTACAATTATTAAAACATGTAAACTAAGTAAAATAAAAATGAGACACTAGGATAGTAACTACTATACTATAGAAACAATGAAAATGGCTATAAAACGGGGACACTTTGACACTTCAGGATCAACCCGAAACAGAAAATGAGGTAGGGCAAGGAGGGTGCATCACAGGTCATAGGCGGACCTAAACAGATGAGTTTTAAGGGACTTTTTGAAACTGGACGAGTTTTCACTATGACGTATATGGAAGGGGAGCTGGTTCCAGAACGTGGGCCCATCTATATACAGGAGTAGCACACATATCTGTACACACGAGTAGCACACATATCTGTACACACACCTCGCGTACCATTTCCTAATACTTAATTCAGTGACACCCGCTTACACCAATAACTGATTCTAATGCTGACCATAACTGGTGGTGTTCTCTCCAACGACCTCCTCTACCGAGTTATCTGAACATCGTTTTCATATTCCTCATCAAGCGTTCATCAATCATTCATCTGAAGCCGTCCGCATCGGCAGGCGCTCTAACTCTTGTACCAAGAGCCAAACTACCAGTTGTCGTTACTAAACTCCAGAAGACGCAGCCTCATAGACACGAGAGCCCGAGCTTATTTGTGCGTCGGCCGTCTCGCTAAGGTTACATAACTGCTCTAACGACCGGGGCTTGTAAGACTTCGGCTTCCAGAGTTTCCAAATTACATTTTGGGGTCATCATTGATGGATAAGTCTCTAGCGATTGGTCTGAACCTTTCCTTTGACGTATTGCGATTGGATAAACCCACACCGCGATAAGGTTAGAGAGACTCCGGCATTGAAAGTTTAGTACTTGGGCGGAGACCACCCTCTCTGCATGGTAGATTGCATCGGGACTTCTACTTCTACTACGACAGCGGGGTCTAATAGATGCCGGGCTTTGGAGGTTGAGGGGGGGGGAGCTCATGAGGAAGCCTAATTGAAATCACGTGATATAGTCAACGTTTCAAACTTGGTGCAGAATTTCACTTTGTCCTTTGATAATGAAATGGCTGGTTTCTCAATATTTTGGTAATGTATCGAGCGTTTTTTTAATATAATGGTAATGTAACGGGTGTTTATCAATATTTTGGTAATGTATCCAGCGTTTTCTTAATATTATGGTAATGGCTTGTTTCTTCATTGCAACATGGTGTCAGATGAAAAAATGTCAAAATATGTATAAAAATGTGGTGGGGTGATGGGGCGCGGTCTCGGATTAAAACAGCACAACAACAACACTATCTACCAGCTGTCTTTATGATTTCATTGTTATAGTTTTAATGTACCACCACTATCTACCAGCTTTCTTTATGATTTCATTGTTATAGTTTTAATGTACGACCACTATCTACCAGCTGTTTTTATGATTTCATTGTTATAGTTTTAATGTACCACCACTATCTACCAGCTGTTTTTATGATTTCATTGTTATAGTTTTAATACACCACCTCTGCCGCCACTATTTACCAGCTGCCTTTATGATTTCATTGTTATAGTTTTAATACACCACCTCTGCCGCCACTATCTACCAGCTGTCTTTATGATTTCATTGTTATAGTTTTAATGTATCACCACTATCTACCAGCTGTCTTCATGATTTCATTGTTACAGTTTTAATGTATCACCACCATCTACCAGCTGTCTTTATGATTTCATTGTTATAGTTTTAATACACCACCTCTGCCGCCACTATCTACCAGCTGTCTTTATGATTTAATGTATCACCACCATCTACTAGCTGTCTTTATGATTTCATTGTTATAGTTTTAATGTATCACCACCATCTACCAGCTGTCTTCATGATTTCATTGTTATAGTTTTAATGTATCACCACTATCTACCAGCTGTCTTTATGATTTCATTGTTATAGTTTTAATGTATCACCATCATCTACCAGCTGTCTTCATGATTTCATTGTTATAGTTTTAATGTATCACCACTATCTACCAGCTGTCTTTATGATTTCATTGTTATAGTTTAATGTATCGCCACCATCTACCAGCTGTCTTCATGATTTCACTGTTATAGTTTTAATGTATCACCACCATCTACCAGCTGTCTTTATGATTTCATTGTTATAGTTTTAATGTATCACCACCATCTACCAGCTGTCTTAATGATTCATTGTTAAGTTTTAATGTATCACCACTATCTACCAGCTGTCTTCATAATTTCATTGTTATAGTTTTAATGTATCACCACCATCTACCAGCTGTCTTCATGATTCATTGTTAAGTTTAAATGTATCACCACTATCTACCAGCTGTCTTCATGATTTCATTGTTATAGTTTTAATGTATGCCCACCATCTACCAGCTGTCTTTATGATTCATTGTTAAGTTTTAATGTACCACCACTATCTACCAGCTGTTTTTATGATTTCATTGTTATAGTTTTAATACACCACCTCTGCCGCCACTATCTACCAGCTGTCTTTATGATTTCATTATTATAGTTTTAATACACCACCTCTGCCGCCACTATCTACCAGCTGTCTTTATGATTTCATTGTTATAGTTTTAATGTATCACCACCATCTACCAGCTGCCTTCATGATTTCATTGTTAAGTTTTAATGTATCACCACCATCTACCAGCTGTCTTTATGATTTCATTGTTATAGTTTTAATGTATCACCACCATCTACCAGCTGTCTTCATGATTCATTGTTAAGTTTTAATGTATCACCACTATCTACCAGCTGTCTTCATGATTTCATTGTTACGTTTTAATGTATCACCACCATCTACCAGCTGTCTTTATGATTTCATTGTTATAGTTTTAATGTATCACCACCATCTACCAGCTGTCTTCATGATTCATTGTTAAGTTTTAATGTACCACCACTATCTACCAGCTGTTTTTATGATTTCATTGTTATAGTTTTAATACACCACCTCTGCCGCCACTATCTACCAGCTGTCTTTATGATTTCATTGTTATAGTTTTAATGTATCACCACTATCTACCAGCTGTCTTCATGATTCATTGTTAAGTTTTAATGTATCACCACCATCTACCAGCTGTCTTCATGATTCATTGTTAAGTTTTAATGTATCACCACTATCTACCAGCTGTCTTTCTGATTTCATTGTTATGAATTTAATGTATCACCACCATCTCCCAGCTGTCTTCATGATTCATTGTTAAGTTTTAATGTACCACCACTATCTACCAGCTGTTTTTATGATTTCATTGTTATAGTTTTAATACACCACCTCCTACCAGCTGTCTTCATGATTCATTGTTAAGTTTTAATGTATCACCACCATCTACCAGCTGTCTTCATGATTCATTGTTAAGTTTTAATGTATCACCACCATCTACCAGCTGTCTTTCTGATTTCATTGTTAAGTTTTAATGTATCACCACCATCTACCAGCTGTCTTTCTGATTTCATTGTTATAGTTTTAATGTATCACCACCATCTACCAGCTGTCTTTCCGATTTCATTGTTATAGTTTTAATGTATCACCACTATCTACCAGCTGTCTTTATGATTTCATTGTTATAGTTTTAATGTATCACCACCATCTACCAGCTGTCTTTCTGATTTCAGTATTATGGTTTCAGTGTACCACCACCATCCTTCTGCCCCCTCCCCGTATCAGGCTACACCACTTAGCATGAGGCTACACCACCTAGCAGGGGGCTACACCACTTAGCAGGGTGCTACACCACTTAGCATGAGACTACACCACTTAGCAGGGGGCTACACCACTTAGCATGAGGCTACACCACTTAGCATGAGGCTACACCACTTAGCATGAGACTACACCACTTAGCAGGGGGCTACACCACTTAGCATGGGGCTACACCACTTAGCATGGGGCTTCACCATTTTGCATGAGGCTACACCACTTAGTATAGGGCTACACCACTTAGTTTTAGGGCTACCACCCCTTAGTATGAGACCTACCACCAGTTATTATTAGGGCTACTACCACGTAGTATGAGGGCTACAACCACTTAGCATCAGGGCCACCATCACTTAGTATGAGGGCTACTTATACTACAACGACTTAGTATGAGGGCTACCACCACTTAGTATGAGGACAACCAATACTTAGTATGAGGGCTACCACCACTTAGTATGAGCTTACCATCACTTATTGTGAGGCTACCCCACTTAGTATTAGGCTACCCCACTAAGTATGAGGGCTACCACCACTTAGTATGATGGCTACCCCCACTTAGTATTTAGTATGAGGCTAACAACACCTAGTATGAGGCTGCCACCACTTAGTATGAGGCTTATACCACTTGACGCGTATTATTGGAGAATCTTTAAAAAATTAATGGGAAACCATTCAAAGGCCGTAATTGGTAAACTCTTATTTTCCTCTCTAAGTCATTTGGCCAAATTAGTAGTCTTGTTATGGTGGGTTTCGTCCTTGAACTTGTTAGTCCTGGCACGACGGGACTCTAGCGGGTCGTCGACCGGATGACCTTAGACGTAAACGCATGTTTGTGGAGGCATTGATTCTCATTACCTACCGGACAAATTGTGTCCGCCAGAGCGGACATTAGAACAACTTAATTTAAAGGTGGTTAAATTGTGTCCGTCATAAGGGAGATGAAGGTAGATTAATTATAAAAAAGGGACAAATTGTGCCAGTCATAAGGGAGATGAAAGCGATTTTATATAAAAGGGGACAAATTGTGTTCCCTTGGAGATCATTAAAACACTTAATATAAGAGTCAAAACATGACCATAATTACCCCCCTCCCCCCCCCAACCCCGCTCCGCCCATTCAATCACCTCGGCTCGTGAAAGGACAGCTAATTCAATAACGGCCACATTTACTTTGGTATTCGGTGGTTATTGCTGGCTCAGATTTGCGTCCCATTTATTACAGGCTTCGGCGCTTTTGTTGGGGGTTGAGGAGATAGGGTAAGTGGTGGTAGGTGGTGTTGTAGGTGGACGGGAGCGTTGTAGCAGTGGTAGGTGGAGTTGGGGTGTTGAGGGTGGAGTGTGTGTTGTAGGTGGAGTTAGGGTTTTGTTGGTGGAGTGGGTGTAGTAGGTGGAGTTGGGGTGTTGTTGGTGGAGTGGGTGTTGTTGGTGGAGTGGGTGTTGTTGGTGGAGTGGGTGTTGTTGGTGGAGTGGGTGTTGTTGGTGGAGTGGGTGTTGTTGGTGGAGTGGGTGTTGTTGATGAAGTGGGTGGAGTGGGTGTTGTTGATGAAGTGGGTGGAGTGGGTTTTTTCGGTGGAGTGGGTTTTTTCGGTGGAGTGGGTGTTGTAGGTGGAGTGGTGTTGTTGGTGGAGTTGAGGAGTTGGTGGAGTTGAGGAGTTGGTAGAGTGAGTGTTGTTTGTGGAGTGGGGTTGTTAGTTGAGTGGGTTTTGTTGGTGGAGTGGGGTTGAAGGTGGAGTTGGTTTGTTGTAGGTGGAGTGGGTGTTGTTGGTGGAGTCGGTGTTGTTGGTGGAGTAGGTGTTGTTGGTGGAGTGGGTGTTGTTGATGGAGTGGGTGTTGCAGATGGAGTGGGTGATGTTGGTGGTGTTGGTTTTGCTGGTGTTTTGGGTGTTGTAGGTGGAGTTGGGATGTTGTTAGTGGAGTGAGTGTTGAAGGTGGATTTGGGGTGTAGTAGGTGTTGTTGGTGGAGTGAGTGTTGTTGGTGGAGTAGGTGTTGTTGGTGGAGTGAGTGTTTTGGTGGAGTGTGTGTTGTTGGTGGTTTGGGTGTTATTGATGGAGTGGGTGTTGGTGGGGTGAGTTTTGTAGATGGAGTGGGTGTTGTTGGTGAAGTGGGTGTTGCAGATGGATTGGATGTTATTGGTGGTGTGGATGTTGTTGGTGGAGTGGGTGTTGTAGGTGGAGAGGGTTTTATCGGTGGAGTGGGTGTTGTAGGTGGAGTGGTGTTGTTGGTGGAGTTGGGGAGTTGGTTTGAGTGAGTTTTGTTTGTGGAGTGGGTTTGAAGGTGGAGTTGATTTGTTGTAGGTGGAGTGGGTGTTGTTGGTGGAGTGGGTGTTGTTGGTGGAGTGGGTATTGTATGTTTGAATGGGTATTGTAGGTGGATTGAGTGTTGTTGATGGAGTTGGGGTGTTGGTGGAGTGAGTGCTGTTGGTGGAGTGGATGTTCTTAGTGGATTGGGTGTTGTTGGTGGAGTGGGTGGTAGTGGTGGAGTGGGTATTGTAGGTGGAGTGGGTGTTGTTTTTGGAGTGGGTCTTGTTGGTGGAGTGGGTATTGTAGGTGGAGTGAGTGTTGTTGGTGGAGTTGGGGTGTTGGTGGAGTGAGTGCTGTTCGTGGAGTGGGAATTGTAGGTGGAGTGAGTGTTGTTGGTGGAGTTGGGGTGTTGGTGGAGTGGGTGTTGTTAGTGTAGTTGGTGTTGTTGGTGGAGTGATTGTTGTAGGTGGAGTGGGTGTTCTTGGTGAGTGGGTGTTGTTGGTGGAGTGGGTGTTGTTAGTGGAGTTTATGTTGTTGGTATGAGTGGGGGCGTGCTATGGCTACAGAACTACATTGGCGACAGGTTCTACAGCACTATATTGGGGGCACGTGCTATAAGGTTACAGGACTAGATTGGCGTCACATGCTATAAGGCTACATCACTAGATGGGTGGCACATTCTATGGCTACTTAAGTGGGTGTGATGGAGGTGGAGTGGGGTGTTTAGATGGAGTGGGGTGTTTAGGTTGAGTGGTTGGATGGCTGATAGAGTGGGGGATAGCGTTAGATTGGAAGTGATGGTGTCTTAAGTTGTTTGGAGCTTAACTTTGTGTGTGGTATAGCCGTGTAAGATGTTTGTGAATAGGGTGTCTTGTCGGGTATTGTCAGCTGTCATTTCAGGTCGTATCATCTGTCAGTCATGTCAGGCAATGCCAAAAGTCATGCTAGCTGTCTTATTGAAACACGTCGTTGAAAAGTAAACTTAATGAGATGTTATTTATTCATACTTATATCTCCTCTATAAAGGTGATATGCAAATCCTCCCAGAGGGGAAATGCAAATATGACTTTTAAAGGATTAAAATAGTTTTCAGTGTGACTTCATAGTTCTTACAACTTCAAAATCATAATTACTGTAGACGTGACAATGACAGTTCTCATAGAAGTAACAATGACAGTTCTCTTAGAAGTGACAATGACAGTTCCCGTAGACGTGACAATGATTGTTCCCATAGACGTGACAGTTCTCATAGACGTGACAATGAGTGCTCCCATAGACGTGACAGTTCTCGTAGACCTGACAATGATTGTTCCCATAGACGTGACAGTTCACGTAGACGTGACAATGAGTGTTCCCATAGACGTGACAGTTGACGTAGACGTGACAATGACAGTTCATGTGGCCTGCATTCATTAAGTCAGTTAACGTCGGTCCTGCGTTCTCTAAAACTGATGAGAAAAGTTCAATGACTTACCACTTCCCGTCACCAGGCCCGCCAATAAAGCCAACCCTAGCAGCGTACCAGCCATTGTCCTCACGAATCGAGCAGTCACCGGTTGGAGCACTTCTGTGTGAACTCTGAACCGGAAGTTGGAGTGTATACCCGTTGATCTTTCAGTGTCTAAATGCATGTTATCACATTCTTCCTACCGATTTGCAATATCATCAGTGTCTAAATGCATGTTATCACATTCTTCCTACCGATTTGCAGTTCCCTCCCTCCCCCCTTTACCCCGCCTCCTTTCCCCCCCTGAGCAGTTTGGTATAAGCCGGGGCTTGTATCGACCCCAAGGCATGCTGTAAGGATTGGTATGAAGCAGGATAGTGCTATTAGCTCCATTCTAGAAACACCGATCACTGGAACGCTCTCTCTATCTGCCTCCCTCTCTCTCTCTGCCTGTCTGTCTCTCTCTCTCTCTCTCTCTCTCCCTCTCTCTCTCCTAACCTCTCTCTTTCTCTTTAGTAAGCGTGTGGTTCAATGGTGAAATTTTATTGACACTATGCATTGATTGTGGGGTGTGGCTGGGTTTCTGAAGCTGGGTTGGTATGTTTGGATTGGTGCGGTTGGATTGGTGTGGTTGGGTTTGTGCGGCTGGGTTGGTGTGGTTGGGATGTGTGACTGGGTTGGGTTGATGTGGTTGGGTAGGTGTGGATGGATTGGTGTGGTTGGGATGTGTGGCTGGGTTGGTGTGGTTGGGTAAGTGTGGCTGGGTTGGTGTGGTTTGGTTGGTGCGGCTGGATTGGGATGGCTTGGTTGGTGCGGGTGGTTGAGTTGGTGTGAATGGATTGGTGCATCTGGGTTGGTGTAGATAGGTCAGTGCGGCTGGGTTGGTGTGGTTGGTTCAGGACTATTTTGGCGGCACGTGCTATGGCTACAATACTAGATTGACAGCGCATGCTATGGCTGCAGCAAAAGATTGGCGGCACGTGCTATGGCTACAGCACAAGATTGGCGGAGCGTGCTGCAGCACTATATTGGGGGGGGGGGGCGTGCTATGGCTACAGAACTACATTGGCGACACGTTCTACAGCACTATATTGGGGGCACGTGCTATAAGGTTACAGGACTAGATTGGCGTCACATGCTATAAGGCTACATCACTAGATGGGTGGCACATTCTATGGCTACTTAAGAGAGCAACTTAGTAACAAGGTAGGTCTGATACTTTATCTTAACTGAGTATAGAAGCAGATGTGTTGAGGCATATAATTATAATGGAATTTTATTAAAAAGACTTTGCCATGCGGAAATGTAGGAGGAACCCAATTTTAATTAAATAATGTTACCACATCTAGACAGTGGCGTAGCGAGGGTGTTTGGCGCCCGGGGACAAGATTCGCGCCCGGGGACAAGATCCATTTTTAGCGCCCCTTTTTCCTTTTTTCAACTCTCAAACCCATTATTTTCATAAATAAAATAATATCAAAGCGCTTTTTGGCGCCCCTAACTAGCTGGCGCCCGGGGACATCTTCCCCCCTGCCCCCACCACGCTACGCCTCTGCATCTAGACATGATTAACACAACTAAACACGATTAACACATCTAAACACGATAGACTATCTTTAGCTATGTTTATCTTAATACAATTTTATTTCACGGTTCAATAGTTCTTAATATTTTAAATTAGATATAAATTGTGTGTGTGGGGGGGGGGCGGGGGGCAACCAACATTTTAAAATGCTTAGGGCACTTTAAGGTGTTGATCGGACCCTGGTCTTGGGAACAAGGTTCATCAAACAGATTCAACTCAGAGGAAAACTTCCCACTTATTTGGGGCATTCCCAATCGCTGTGTCTCTCGCAGACATTCATGTTGGAGTGGATGACAAGTGAGGCATTCACAGCTTGAGCCAACGGTCGAAGCTTGTCGTAGTCCAGTCGTCAGATTGCAAACGTTTCCGACCAATGATAAAACGTCCAAGCTGTTTTGTTCAGCCATTATGAGCGACCGCTTCTCAAACTATATAGGTCTACGGACCCCCAAGAGTGGAGTGTTTGAGTTCTGTGGTCAGCGTTATATGAGCCACTGGACATGGTGCTATGTCAGCACAGGCGTGGCATGAAAGATTGTACATAAATTATTATCTTCGGCATCACCAGACTGATCCAAGCAAACCCTCATACAAACATCTTTAGATCTTTTGTGTTTGTTTTAAAATGTATGTATTGATTATTTAATTTATTTTCCTTCTAAAATCAGGCTTTACAGGCACTTATATAAAGAAACCCCTTTATATTGAATCCCATTTATAAAGATGCACTTTAATGGACACACATTTATTAAGACGCACATTTATTTAGACACCCCCTTATAAAAACACAATTTTAACGTCATTTTGTTCATGAAGAAGCTCATTATAAAGACGCACTTTGACAAAAGACGCGTTTAATAAGACACCCGCCTATAAATACAATTGTTTTTAAATACACGTGCTTACTTATTAACACGCATACTAATCTAGATACATGTTTATAAAGAAACACGTATACAAAAACACACGTTATAAGGCGCCCTTGTACACGGCACTTGCACCCGGAGAAATTTTCAAAGGCATGCGTATGTAAAAATAAATTAACAATATAATAACATTATATATATATTATATTAATGTTATTATATTGTTAATTTTATAAATGCTAATAATTATACCTGACAAAATATTGCGTCTTAAAAGATAAAGGAAAGGTTATTGGCACGCTAAAATAAATAGACGTCCTACTTGGGTTCAAATTTACGGAAAGTTACTGCTTTACAGGCTACGCCCCTGATTATACTAACGATTCTTGGGGCTCCGCTGTAATAAAAAAAAAATTATATATATTAAAAAAAAACTTGTTCCGCCACACTGACCAAGACACACACACACACACACACACACACACACACACACACACACACACACACACACACACAGAGAAATAGAGCCACAAAAAAAAATATATTCAAGAAATGTTGGCAATGAGAACAAGAAATGTTGGCAATGAGAACAAGAAATGTTGGCAATGAGAACAAGAAATGTTGGCAATGAGAACAAGAAATGTTGGCAATGAGAACAAGAAATGTTGGCAATGAGAACAAGAAATGTTGGCAATGAGAACAAGAAATGTTGGCAATCTGAACAAGAAATGTTGGCAATGAGAACAAGAAATGTTGGCAATCTGAACAAGAAATGTTGACAATGAGAACAAGAAATGTTGGCAATCTGAACAAGAAATGTTGGCAATCTGAACAAGAAATGTTGGCAATGAGAACAAGAAATGTTGGCAATCTGAACAAGAAATGTTGACAATGAGAACTAGAAATGTTGGCAATCTGAACAAGAAATGTTGGCAATGAGAACAAAAAATGTTAGTTATCAGAACATGCAATTTTGAAAACGTTCAGGTAACAATCACTTACCAAGTAAAGAATAAGAAAATTGAAATAAAACCACACGGTCCAGTGGATGCTAACCCCAAAATGTCCAGTGGATGTTAACCTCAAAATGCTCAGCTGATGCTAACCACAAAATGTCCAGTGGATGCTAACCCCAAAATGGCCAGTGGATGCCACCCTCAAAATGCTCAGCTGATGCTAACCACAAAATATCCAGTGGATGCAAACCTAAAATGTCTAGTGGATGCTAACCACAAAATGTCCAGTGGATGCTAACCACAAAATGTCCAGAAGCTGCAAACCACAAAATGTCCCGAATTTGCTAACCACAAAATGTCTAACACTGAAATGACTGTCACTATGAAAATGTTTCTCCTCTGTTGACAGCCGGTGTGAGAATGTTCCCAGTGAAACCTCTGCCAGTTATAAATGCTGTCCTGGCATCGGTTCTACTTTAAGGACTGGGAGACAAAATCCCCCCCCCCCACCTTCCACACACACCTACATACGTAAACACAGACACACACTGCCAAGACCACAATATCGTTTTTGTCTTCAAGAGACAATTTCCCGATGATGTCTTCTCCGCAAGGTTGCGTCATAGTGCGAGTCGCATTGTCCCCGCCCACCGCTACACTATTATTAAACATCATTTCCGGAGATTGCGCAAACATGGCGGACGGAAATAAATACAAATAAACGACAGGTAAGGGCGGCCACCTGAAAAAGAAATCGGAGTAATTGGCCCTTGACTTTCAAAACTTAGTGTCGGGAAATAATTGAAGTGAAATGGTGGGGCTGGTTGGGTGGCTTTGTGACGAGAGATGCAATATCTTGTCTTGGTGGATTTAACGACTGCATCAGAGGTGGGTTGGTTGGGTGGCTTTGTGACGAGAGATGCAATATCTTGTCTTGGTGGATTTAACGACTGCATCAGAGGTGGGTTGGTTGGGTGGCTTTGTGACGAGAGATGCAATATCTTGTCTTGGTGGATTTAACGACTGCATCAGAGGTGGGTTGGTTGGGTGGCTTTGTGACGAGAGATGCAATATCTTGTCTTGGTGGATTTAACGACTGCATCAGGGGTGGGTTGGTTGGGTGGCTTTGTGACGAGAGATGCAATATCTTGTCTTGGTGGATTTAACGACTGCATCAGGGGTGGGTTG
>CAXITT010000001.1:5356499-5396735 GCA_964033795.1 Lymnaea stagnalis | reverse complement strand
ATTTTTTTTTTTAAAAGGAGATTTTAAAAAAAAAATGTTTATATGTCCACACCAGTGATTCTCACGTCACAACATTGGTAATATCTTATGTTATTATATAATATTATATTATTCGTGCTGTGTAGATTATGATGCCCTAGTTCTTTGATTCAGTTCTTGATTTTTACATTGAAAAAGCAATTACTTGATCGTGATCGTTTTCGTGTGCGTGTGTGTGTGTGGTGGTGGGGGGGGGGGATACAAATGTAGGTGAAAGTGATACATAAACTAGACACATGTACTCACCCTCAAAATCTAACCTGCAGGTTGTTATTACAAGAAAGTGATACATAAACTAGACACATGTACTCACCCTCAAAATCTAACCCGCAGGTTGTGTTATTACAAGTCAGCCGTCCAGCCGTGGAATCGAACACGTCCAATAAAATCCTCTTGAGTTCACAGTGTCATTGAGAAACTGTGACAAAAATATCCAAGCGATACGAAGACGGTGATTTGAAGGAAGAGTCAACACTGCCGTATATTAGCTTGAAGGAAGAGTCAACACTGCCGTATATCAGCTTGAAGAAAGAGTCAACACTGCAGTATATCAGCTTGAAGGAAGAGTCAACACTGCCGTATATCAGCTGTGATAGAGATGGCTTCACGACCGACCACCCGTTCACGTCTCTCAGTAATACACCTATGTCGCTCAGTTTTACACCTATGTCACTCAGTAATACACCTATGTCGCTCAGTTATACACCTATATGCAAGAACGTACAGCTTCTATATATATCGAAGATCTTATAGGAACCATCCCTACGTCATCAGATGACATCACTACACAAAGGTCCAATCCTCTGCCAACCCCCGCCTATGTGTCTGTACAAATGTTTCAACGCCGGAAACAATTTTCTCTGAGCGGCAATTAAAAAAAACACGAAAACCACAGGTAATTTTTCCGAACCGCGAAATAATTATTTCCGATCGAGGCCCGGTAATTGTGGTTATTTGCGACCGAGCTTTACCACCCCCGTGTTGTCACCACGCTGCGTCTGTCCCACCCGTCCTGTCACACCCATCAGAAAATGAGCAGCTCACTGCACGTGGAATAACGATGAACTCGCCCGAACCAGCTACCGTATCTGGGTACATGTGCAGAGATTCACCCGTGTTTACCGTCAAGGAGAAGATCCGTGTCAGCAGACGGTAACTCCCGATATCCGTGTCGACCTTGTCGATAACAGGGCGGGGGTAGGAGTAGTGCCGCGCGCGCGCGCGCCTTGCCCTCGCTTTGCTCTCGGGTGAGATGGTCGCGTGCAGGAACCATGATATCGTGGTGTCCGCTGTTCTTGGTGCGGTAATAGCAGCCAAATATTGGCGCGTTATTCTGAGGAGATAAGTGCGGAATAATGCTTGGCCTATTGACATGGTGTATTGCTGAGATAAATGGCTGGCCTATTGACATAGTGTATTGCTGTGATAAATTGCTGACGTATTGACATGGTAAGATAATGGCTGGCCCATAGGCATTGTGACATACACCCTGGCCTATTGACATGGTCTATTGCTGAAATAAATGGATGGCCTATTGACATGGCGTATTGCTGAAATAAATGGATGGCCTACTGACATGGCGTATTGCTGAAATAAATGGATGGCCTATTGACATGGTCTATTGCTGAAATAAATGGATGGCCTATTGACATGGCGTATTGCTGAAATAAATGGATGGCCTACTGACATGGCGTATTGCTGAAATAAAAGGATGGCCTATCGACATGGCGTATTGCTGAAATAAATGGATGGCCTATTGGCATGGTTTATTGCTGAAATAAATGGATCGCCTATTGACATGGTGTATTGCTGAAATAAATGGCTGGCCTATTGACATGGTGTATTGCTGAAATAAATGGATGGCCTACTGACATGGCGTATTGCTGAAATAAATGGATGGTCTACTGACATGGCGTATTGCTGAAATAAATGGATGGCCTACTGACATGGCGTATTGCTGAAATAAATGGATGGCCTACTGACATGGCGTATTGCTGAAATAAAGGGATGGCCTACTGACATGGCGTATTGCTGAAATAAATGGATGGCCTACTGACATGGCGTATTGCTGAAATAAATGGATGGCCTACTGACATGGCGTATTGCTGAAATAAATGGATGGCCTACTGACATGGCGTATTGCTGAAATAAATGGATGGCCTACTGACATGGCGTATTGCTGAAATAAATGGATGGCCTGTGAACATGGTGTATTGCTGAAATAAAAGGCTGTACTATTGACATGGTGTATTACTGACATAAATCGCTGGTGGGCACATCCTCACACAACAAAACCACCGTCAGGACACATCCTCACAGAACAAAACCACCGTCAGGACACATCCTCACAGAACAAAACCACCGTCATGACACACCGTCACAGAACAAAACCACCGTCAGGACACATCCTCACAGAACAAAACCTCCGTCATGACACACCGTCACAGAACAAAACCACTGTCAGGACACACCGTCACAGAACAAAACCTCCGTCATGACACACCGTCACAGAACAAAACCACCGTCAGGACACATTCTCACATAACAAAACCACGGCCTGGACACATCCTCACCAGGGCTGCCACACCTTGGGAAATTTCCCAAGCTCTTGGGAATTCACTTCCCCATCCAGAACAAAAACTCAATTTTCTTTAAAAATTCCCAAGATAATTTCCCTTTTTAAAAAAAAAACTCGTATATATTATCATGATCTTGGGAATCTTGGGAAATATTTTGACCAAATCTTGGGAATTTAAGAAAAATTGAGTGGCAGCCCTGATCCTCACATAACAAAACCACCGCCAGGACACATCCTCACAGAACAAAACCACCGTCTGGACACATCTTATTGCTGCCAGTATCGCTGCTCCGTCCCACCGGCCCCTACATCCCAGCCACCAGTAGCACTGACCAGATGGGTTCGTCATTTCCATTAGGGCAAGACCGTCATCAGAACGTGCCCCCACCTGTATGCACAGTCACGTGGGTTGCCCCCCCCCCGCCCAATCGATTCATTGCTCGTACTGACAAACTGAGATTCGACCTTGACACGACCCTTTTTCCGAAGCTATTAAAATAAGTGACGTCATGTTCACAGAGTTAATCATAAATACACTTCAATGTCAGGTGTACATTTAAATTTTGAGAAATGATAAAAAAAAGTATAACCTCATTTTGATTTGGCATATTTAGCTGAATCTCACTAGTGTCACCATGTTGTGACGTCATTGCTTGAAAGAGAAGCTTATGCTAGATGGTTGGTGTCACAATCTCTACATTATGTGCCGCGAACATGTTAGAAACTTGTATGTCATTCTGTTCCTATTTGAATATCGGAGTTTATGCTGACTATTAAATTGTTTTTATTGCATGGAGGGTTAATGTGATTTTGTGTGTGTGTGGGGGGGGGCTGGGCAGGGTCGATTTAGCTGTGTGTGGGCAGAAAGGGGGGGGGGTTAGCTGTGTGTGGTCAGGAAGGGGTACTAGCTGTGTGTGGGCAGAAACGTGGGTAAGCTGTGTGTGGGCAGGAATGGAGTATACGCGGTGGGTGGGGGGGGGGGGGGCCTAGCGGTAAGTGGGGATCATGGAGGGTTAATGTGATTTTGTGTGTGTGTGGGGGGGGGCTGGGCAGGGTCGATTTAGCTGTGTGTGGGCAGAAAGGGGGGGGGTTAGCTGTGTGTGGTCAGGAAGGGGTACTAGCTGTGTGTGGGCAGAAACGTGGGTAAGCTGTGTGTGGGCAGGAATGGAGTATACGCGGTGTGTGGGGAGGGAGGTGTCCTAGCTGTAAGTGGGGAGTGACTGGGTTAAGATGTGTGCGGGCAGGTAAGGAGGCTAGCTGTGTGTGGGTATGGACTGTAGTTAGCTGTGTGCGGGCAGGTAAGGAGGCTAGCTATTTATGGGTATGAACTGTAGTTAGCTGTGTGCGGGCATGGAAGGAGGCTAGCTGTGTGTGGGTATGGACTGTAGTTAACTGTGTCCGGGCATGGAAGGAGGCTAGCTGTGTGTGGGTATGGACTGTAGTTATCTGTGTGCGGTCATGGAAGGAGGCTAGCTGTGTGTGGGTATGGACTGTAGTTAGCTGTGTGCTGGCATGGAAGGAGGCTAGATGTGTGTGGGTATGGACTGCAGTTAGCTGTGTGCGGCCATGGAAGGAGGCTAGCTGTGTGTGGGTATGGACTGTAGTTAGCTGTGTGCTGGCATGGAAGGAGGCTAGCTGTGTGTAGGTATGGACTGTAGTTAGCTGTGTGTGGGTATGGACTGTAGTTAGCTGTGTGCGGGCATGGAAGGAGGCTACCTGTGTGTGGATATGGACTATAGTTAGCTGTGTGCGGGCATGGAAGGAGGCTAGCTGTGTGTGGGTATGGCCTGTACTTAGCTGTGTGCGGGCATGGAAGGAGGCTAGCTGTGTGCGAGCATGGAAGGAAGCTTGCTGTGTGTGGGTATGGANGGGGGGAAGGGGGGGGGGGGGGGTGGGGTGGGGGTGGGGGGGGGGGGGGAGGGGGGTGGGGGGGGGGGGGGGGGGGGGGGGGGGGCGGTGGGGGTGTGGGGGGGGGGGGGCTAGCTGTTGGTGCTGACTATGGGTGGAAATGGAGGGATGTAAAGATGATTGTGTGGGTAGGAAGGAGAACTAAGGCGGAAGTCACGTGTGTGCGGCCATGACTAGACGTATACAATCACTTATCAATATTGGGTCCTTGTGGTCAGACGCTTTGAAATCATTGCGAGGCTGGAGGCGATGTCACTCAAGCGATCACGTGATTAGAAGGGGAATGTGGCGGGGGTAAGTCCTAGGACCTAGGTGGAGCTTCCACCGTGGAGGCGCAGACGTGTGTGTGGAAAGGGGGGGGGGGATCTTAGGATTTTTTTTCATTGAATAGGTTACTATGACAAAAAGTTTAGAATGATTCTCACTACAATGTAACAATAAGTAGCTCTTGTCAAGATACCAATGTAGCTTCCGACTTCCTTCATCTCATTGGGTAGGGGTTATATATTATTTTCAAGTACACTATCACACGCTAAATTTAAATGTTAAGTCAAGGCCTTGACATACATCACCTTATTACTTGAAGTAACTTGGCATGTAATATTTGAGTGAATATCTAATCCAGCCTCAATCATTAGAATCAATATGAAATAAACAAATTAGTAACAATCCACTGAATAAAGAATATGATTATGCACTCAGATTATATAAGTGTCCACAGACAATAGATTTATTCGACCTCCTTTTTTGAACATTCTAAGATCACTCACTAATTTTACATGCTGGTCAATATTGCTGACGATAAGTAGTCCCGTCTTTTATCATTCTTTATCTGTATTAATCCGCCACGTGATTTTTTAACTTCTTGGATTTTACTGTACTGTGTAAGAACCACTAAATGGCACGATGTAGCTGGTAGATTTGTATTATTTCAAGACTGGTCTTCATTCCTCTATCATTTCTTCTTCCTGATTAATGCAATGTCTTTTTTTACATACTCACACTTTTATCTCACACTCTCTTTCTCTCACTGTCTCTCTCTTTCTCGCATCTCTTTCCCTCCTCTCTCTCTGCTCATTTCTTATATCTCTTCCTTTCTCTGTCTCTTTTCTTTTCCCTTCTCTCTCTCTTTCTCGTTTTTATTCGCTCTCACATTCTTTCTATCTCTTTTTCTTTCTTACTCTCTTCTATTCTATACCCTCGCTAATCTCTTTACTTTTTCTTTCTCCCCCACTTTCCTTATCTCCTTTTCACTTTTTATTTTTCATTTCTCTCTTTCTCTCTATCTCTCTCTCTCTCTCTTTTTCTATGCTTCCTCTCTCTTTTTCTATTTTTCTGTTTTTCACATACTCTATTTCTCTCTGTCCCTCTCGCTTTCTCTCTCTATTTCCCCGACTTTATCTCTTCTCTTTCTCTCTTCCTTTTTGTTTTTTTATTTCTCTCGCTTTGTGTTTCCTCTTCTCTTTTCTTTAACTTTCTATTCCCCATAATCCCTTCACTCGGGTCATTCTTTTATGTCTCAAGCTTTGCCTGGTCTGAGAAAATGCCACCGAAATAATGACAGTGGATATCGACATTCATTCTTTGACCAGCAAATAGCCTTAGTGTTGACCAACAAATAGCCTTAGTGTTGACCAACAAATATCTCCCGTGTTGACCAACAAATAGCCTTAGTGTTGACCAACAAATAGCCTTAAAGTTGACCAACGAATAGCCTTAGTGTTCACCAACAAAAAGCCTTAGTGTTGACCAACAAATATCTCCCGTGTTGACCAACAAATAGCCTTAGTGTTCACCAACAAATAGCCTTAGTGTTGACCAGCAAATAGCCTTAGTGTTGACCAACAAATAACCTTATTGTTGACCAACAAATAGCCTTAGTGTTGACCAACAAATAGCCTTAGTGTTGACCAACAAATAGCCTCAGTGTTGACCAACAGATAGCCTTAGTGTTGACCAAAAAATAGCCTTAGTGGTTACCAACAAATAGCCTTAGTTTGACCAACGAATAGCCTTAGTGTTGACCAGCAAATAGCCTTAGTGTTGACCAACAAATAGCCATAGTGTTGACCAACAAATAGCCTTAGTGTTGACCAACAAATAGCCTTAGTGTTGACCAACAAATAGCCTTAGTGTTGACCAACAAATAGCCTTATCGTTGACAACCAAATAGCCTTATCGTTGACCAACAAATAGCCTTAGTGTTGACCAACAAATAGCCTTAGTGTTGACCAAAAAATAGCCTTAGTGGTGACCAACAAATAGCCTTTGTTTGACCAACGAATAGCCTAAGTGTTGACCAGCAAATAGCCTTAGTGTTGACCAACAAATCGCCTTAGTGTTGACCAACAAATAGCTATAGTGTTGACCAACAAATAGCCTTAGTGTTGACTAAAAAATAGCCTTAGTGTTGACCAACAAATAGCCTTATCGTTGACCAACAAATAGCCTTAGTGTTGACCAACAAATAGCCTTATAGTTGACCAATGAATAGCCTAAGTGTTGACCAACAAATAGCCTCAGTGTTGACCAACAAATAGCCTTAGTGTTGACCAACAAATAGCCTTAGTGCTGACAAACAAATAGCCTTGGTGGTGACCAACAAATAGCCTTAGTGTTGACCAACAAATTGCCTCAGTGTTGACCAACAAATAGCCTTAGTGTTGACCAACAAATAGCCTTAGTGTTGACCAAAAAAAGCCTTAGTGTTGACCAAGTTATATTTCCCGTGTTGACCAACAAATAGCCTTAGTGTTGACCAACTATACCCCCCCCCTTGTTGACCAACAAATAGCCTAAGTGTTGACCAACAAATAGCCTTAGTGTTGACCAACTATATACCCCGTGTTGACCAACAAATAGCCTTAGTATTGACCAAAAAATAGCCTTAGTGTTGACCAACTATATCCCCCGTGTTGACCAAGAAATAGCCTTAGTGTTGACCAACAAATAGCCTTAGTGTTGACCAACTATATCCCCCGTATTGACCAACAAATAGCCTTAGTGTTGACCAACAAATAGCCTTAGTGTTGACCAACAAATAGCCTTAGTGTTGACCAACAAATAGCCTTAGCGTTGACCAACGAATAGCCTTAGTGTTGACCAACAAATAGCCTTAGTGTTGACCACCAAATTGCCTCAGTGTTGACCAACAAATAGCCTAAGTGTTGACCAACAAATAGCCTTAGTAATGATCAACAAAAATCCGTAGTGTTGTCCAACAAATAGCCTTAGTGTTGACCAACAAATAGCCTTAGCGTTGACCAACAAATAGCCTTAGTGTTGACCAACAAATAGCCTTAGTGTTGACCAAAAAATAGCCTTAGTGGTTACCAACAAATAGCCTTAGTTTGACCAACGAATAGCCTTAGTGTTGACCATCAAATAGCCTTAGTGTTGACCAACAAATAGCCATAGTGTTGACCAACAAATAGCCCTAGTGTTGACCAACAAATAGCCTTAGTGTTGACCAACAAATAGCCTTATCGTTGACAACCAAATAGCCTTATCGTTGACCAACAAATAGCCTTAGTGTTGACCAAAAAATAGCCTTAGTGGTGACCAACAAATAGCCTTTGTTTGACCAACGAATAGCCTTAGTGTTGACCAGCAAATAGCCTTAGTGTTGACCAACAAATAGCCTTATCGTTGACAACCAAATAGACTTATCGTTGACCAACAAATAGCCTTAGTGTTGACCAACAAATAGCCTTAGTGTTGACCAAAAAATAGCCTTAGTGGTGACCAATAAATAGCCTTTGTTTGACCAACGAATAGCCTTAGTGTTTACCAGCAAATAGCCTTAGTGTTGACCAACAAATCGCCTTAGTGTTGACCAACAAATAGCTATAGTGTTGACCAACAAATAGCCTTAGTGTTGACTAAAAAATAGCCTTTGTGTTGACCAACAAATAGCCTTATCATTGACCAACAAATAGCCTTAGTGTTGACCAACAAATAGAGTTTGTGTTGACCAATGAATAGCCTAAGTGTTGACCAACAAATAGCCTCAGTGTTGACCAACAAATAGCCTTAGTGTTGACCAACAAATAGCCTTAGTGCTGACAAACAAATAGCTTTGGTGTTGACCAACAAATAGCCTTAGTGTTGACCAACAAATTGCCTCAGTGTTGACCAACAAATAGCCTTAGTGTTGACCAACAAATAGCCTTAGTGTTGACCAAAAAAGCCTTAGTGTTGACCAAGTTATATCCCCCGTGTTGACCAACAAATAGCCTTAGTGTTGACCAACTATACCCCCCTTGTTGACCAACAAATAGCCTAAGTGTTGACCAACAAATAGCCTTAGTGTTGACCAACTATATACCCCGTGTTGACCAACAAATAGCCTTAGTATTGACCAAAAAATAGCCTTAGTGTTGACCAACTATATCCCCCGTATTGACCAACAAATAGCCTTAGTGTTGACCAACAAATAGCCTTAGTGTTGACCAACAAATAGCCTTAGTGTTGACCAACAAATAGCCTTAGTGTTGACCAACGAATAGCCTTAGTGTTGACCAACAAATAGCCTTAGTGTTGACCACCAAATTGCCTCAGTGTTGACCAACAAATAGCCTAAGTGTTGTCCAACAAATAGCCTTAGTGTTGACCAACAAATAGCCTTAGCGTTGACCAACAAATAGCCTTAGTGTTGACCAACAAATAGCCTTAGTGTTGACCAACGAATAGCCTAAGTGTTGACCAACAAATAGCCTTCGTGTTGACCAACAAATAGCCTTAGTGTTGACCATCAAATAGCCTTAGTGTTGACCAACAGATAGCCTTTGTGTTGACCAACAAATAGCCTAAGTGTTGACCAAAAAATAGCCTTAGTGTTGACCAACGAATAGCCTTAGTGTTGACCAACGAATAGCCTAACTGTTGACCAACAGATAGCCTTAGTGTTGACCAAAAAATAACCTTAGTTTGACCAACGAATAGCCTTAGTGTTGACCAGCAAATAGCCTTGGTGTCGACCAACAAATAGCCTTAGTGTTGACCAAAAAATAGCCTTATCGTTGACCAACAAATAGCCTAAGTGTTGACCAACAAATAGCCTTTGTGTTGACCAACGAATAGCCTAAGTGTTGACCAACAAATAGCCTTAGTGTTGACCAACAAATAGTCTTTGTGTTGGCCAACAAATAGCCTTAGTGCTGACAAACAAATAGCCTTAGTGATGACCAACAAATGGCATTACTGCTGACAAACAAATAGCCTTAGTGTTGACCAACAAATAGCCTTAGTGTTGACCAACAAATAGCCTCAGTATTGACCAACTATATCCCCCGGGTGACCAACAAATAGCCTTAGTGTTGACCAAAAAATAGCCTTAGTGTTTACCAAGTTATATCCCCCGTGTTGACCAACAAATAGCCTTAGGGTTGACCAACTATATCCCCCTTGTTGACCAACAAATAGCCTTAGTGTTGACCAACTATATCCCCCATGTTGACCAACAAACATCCTTAGTGTTGACCAACAAATAGCCTTAATGTTGACCAACAAATAGCCTTAGTGTTGACCAACAAATAACCTTATTGTTGACCAACAAATAGCCTTAGTGTTCACCAACAAAAATCCTTAGTGTTGACCAACAAATAGCCTTAGTGTTGACCAACGAATAGCCTTAGTCTTGACCTCAAAATATCCCCCGTGTTGATCAACAAATAGCCTTAGTGTTGAACAACAAATAGCCTTAGAGTTGACCAACAAATAGCCTAAGTGTTTACCAACAAATAGCCTTAGTCTTGACCTCAAAATATCCCCCGTGTTGACCAACAAATAGCTTAAATGATTTTTTGCCCAGTGATAACGGAATCAGAGTTCAGACATTTGTTGTTTGTTTTAACGTGGCTTGTTAACAAGCGGTGCATTTTATACAGCAGATGTATTACACAAACTATTTCCGTAAAACAAAATAAAATATTACGCACCAAATGCACTTGCGGTATTTTTAAGAACCTCATTTTGCTAAGGTATCGGGAATTTTATTTTGCACGGTCTTAAACATCTCGAGGCGTTAGTGACGAACCTTGTTACAAAGACATTGATGTAATACTTATAATAAAGCGTTGGATCAAAAGTGGTCGTGAAGTGGACTAACTATTGTTGCTGAAAGCACGTAACATGTATGCGCAAGAAATCAGGCACGCAAAGTCTGAGCATGTTCAATCTCTCCTTAAGGCAGCAGGTACAGACTCTCGCAAGATGTTCTCTGTGGTGAATGACCTTCTCGGGAAGAAATCAGCACCCCTTGTTTTACCTAACATGAGAAGCGAGCAAAGCGCAGTTAAAATTAGCAATTTTTTTCACCGACAAAATTGAAACAATCAGAAAGAGCTTTGAGGAACGTTGTGATTTGTCTGCAGTGGAGAATTTCTTAGAAGGAAACCCCCTAGTGGAATTCTTCCTAGTTTCCCATGAACAGTTAAGACATATAATCATGTTATCTAAACCTACATCTCGTATTGTTGACGTCATCCCAACCAAGATTATTTTGGACCGACAGGAAGTGTTCCTTCCTGTACTAGTTAACATTGTGAATAGTAGCCTTCAGTCTGACACAGACGCGGCCCTGACAAAGCCACCCCTATGCGACCGTTTCGTCCCCGCTACGTCCCGATCGAACAGCTCCCTGGGCGGTGGGGTGAGGTAACGCAACGCCTCTTCCCCGGAGAAGAAGTAAAGCCGTCCAGACCCAATAGGAGAGTGGACCTCGGACGCTTTTAACGCAGCGTCTTCAGTCGTCCGGGCGTCTCTCAGGCCAGGAGGGAGGTTCCTGGCGCGCTTCCGCACGGTCTGGAGCTTCGGCACTGGCCCGTGTGGGGGAGTGCCGAGGGGGGGGGGTATTATGAGTGCAAACTCGACGACCCACCGACACCATCTCCAAAGTGACGTTATTAGTCTGTCACAGTACCACGTTTCTTCCTGTACTAGTTAACATTGTGAATAGTAGCCTTCAGTCTGCCACAGTCCCACATCTCTTCAAGGTGGCGGTCGTTAAGCCTCTGCTTTTAAACGTGGCCTGGACCAAATGACTGCAAGAATTTTCCTTCCGGTCTCCAACCTGCCCTTTGCATCTAACATTCTTGAGAGAGTTGTGCCACAGCAGCTTGTGTAGCATCTTAACACTTACGAATTGCTTGATAAGTTTCAATCTGTATATTGACCTAGACACAGCTGTGAGACAACACTGCTCCGTGTCATGAATGGTGTTCTTTGTAGTGCTGACCGCGGCGATCTGACAATATTGGTCCTATTGGATCTCAGTGCTGCTTTTGATGTGATTGACCATGAGCTTCTTCTGTCAAGACTTCTGAATCAGGCAGGCATCTCTGAGACTGCACTTCGCTGGTTTTCTTCTTATCTGACTTACAGGACTCAACATATTGTAGTGAAGGAAGCTTCTTCCATGGATATTTCCGTTACCCGCGGCGTGCCAAAGGGCTCATTTTTAGCACCTATTATGTTTTCCATGTACACAAGCCAGAACATGCCCTTATCAACACAGTCCTTATTGAGAGTTCCCAGTGTGGATGGACACAGAAAGAACTCATACAGAGTGCCCTTATCAACACAGTCCTTATTGAGAGTTCCCAGTGTGGATGGACACAGAAAGAATTCATACGGAGTGCCCTTTTCAACACAGTCCTTATTGAGAGTTCCCAGTATGGATGAACACTGAAAGACCTCATACAGAGTGCGCTCTTTTGAAGCGATAGCGCCAAAAGTTATGGAACAGTTTGCTTCAATCTTTGTGGGAAATTGAAAATGATACAAAAATAATGTTAAAAACATTTAAAGACTTTTTTCTTTAAATATATTTAAGAACATCTGAGCGTTGTGGGCATGCTAAATTAGCATGGATACAAGCGCTATATAAGTATTCAATCAATTAATAAAATTAATAAAGAAATAAGGACAACATAACCAGTGCTAGTCACAAGTAACAATTCATTTATACGATTCATTTTAATACAAAAGTACGAAATCAAATAGATGGAAATTAAAAATAAAATGTTTAAAACTCAATTACCTTAGAGCATGTGGATACGTATTACAATAGAAAGGTACAAATCTATTCCTTACACACGCGCGCACACACACGCACGCACAAACGTACACACACAGGGAGAAACCTGTAAGTCCAGTAGGTCTCGTAGGTTTTGTATCTCCCTCGGACGCAGTCGACCGTCATATTTGTAGTCTACGGCTAGACGTTTCCAGACTAATAATATGTTACATTAAGATATGGCGTCAGCAGGGCGAGTCTAGACTCTTATGCCCCCTCCCCAAATTACCCCTCCCCGGTCCGACGTATCGGGCCGCGGAGCGGCACGTTGGAGATGCCCACTCGCCAGGACGGCCCCCACACGGGCCCCTCACCCAAGTCCCCCGCCTGGGTGCTTGGGCGCTCGACCAGGACCCCGCCTGGGGGCCGCCCCAACCAGAAGGCACCCGGTCGATCCGACACTATGCGTTTAAACAGTGCACTCGATCGACTTTCTCAGGAGTTGGGATGGAAAAATTTACGTCGTAATATCTTCCCCCACCCATCCCGGGAAAGCGTCGGACGCCCTATAAGAGGGATTCCACAGTGGGTTTCCACAACGTGACTAGTTCATGCTATAGCTGGGAAGAAACGGTTGCCTAGGGGCAGCGTTCTCACGGCTGCATTATTTGAATCCTCGGCCAGAGGTTACCACCCTCACCTCTGGCCTCATACCCGTCAACGGCAACTTGTAATCATGATCCCTACCCTAGCTCTGCCTAACTTTCCGACTGCGAAGATCACAACCGGCAGCCCTGTGGGAGCTGTTTTATGTACGGCAGGTACCGAGCACACCCTTTGTCTGCCCACGCGGGGCGTGCCCAGTAGTTATGTTTCCAGGCAGACGCCGAGGGGGTCGGTGGCCGACGCTTCCTAATCGGCAAGCCACAACAGACTTGTCACCGGAAACCTGGAACTTATGTACAATTAAACAATTTCATTGAGTATATTGTGCAACCATAACACAAATTAATCAATTTAATGTCTAGGAATCACTATTTACTATTATTTTTTTTATGCTATGCAGAGTATGCAGAATCAATGTTTTAAACTGCACATAATTTTGATGAAAACATAAGCAGTGATACATAAATAAAATATATATAAAGAAAGAAAAATAAGTGTAGTATTATGTCTTCAATCCGATTGGAGTGAATTTATGATACTAGATACAAAATAAATTTTGTTGGCACATATTGTTTTTTTTGGCGATATACATACTTTAGAGTGATTTCAGTGTTGTAATCAAAAATAAATTGTGACTACCAATAATTTTTGCACTACATCAATCTATCACCAGTTGGTAGATTTTTTTATAGTAAACTACCAATAGCCGCTTAGAAGCTACTGGTAGTGGAGTACCAAATAGCTCCCTAGAAGCTATTGGTAGTTTATTTAAATTATATAATTTTTTATGCTGGAATGTTTGCAAACAGTAGGCTAACTGGAAACTGAAGTTGTAAGAATCAAGAACCGTACATCAGTATCAGTACTAGTACTTTTAAACCATTGGTAATGGAAAGCCTTGAGTAATAAATTAGTCATGTGCAAAAGTTGAATTTTAAAATATTTTTTTATACTTAAGTACCTATTGATCTCTATCATTTCATGTGACATCTCACCATAATTTTCCTCCCACTTTCAATACCAAAATGAGACCAAAATGATCGACTGGGGAGGGAAGGCCCATCCCCCCACTTTAAAAACCAAATAAGAAACAAAGAAATCCCTCCCCAGAACCCCTTCCTGCACTTTCAAAAATATAAAAATAAGAAAACAAAAACTTGCATTAAATGAACACAAACGTAAATGAAAATGTAGAAATCTTTTGAATATGTCACTGTAGACGGAAGTTGACCTGGGAGAATCCCATTGACCTGTATACTGTGGAACACTTCGCCCGCCTTATAGCTAACTGAAAATTAGCCCATGGGGACTATGCAGATAGCCTGCCAGTACTATCTGTGCAGTGAAAGCTTTCCTTCACAGGGGAAATACATTGTTTTGGGTCCTAGTAGGATTTAAGTTGATTCTGCTTTCCTTGCAGTGGGCTTTCTTTGGGTATGAGCGGTGCGCTTATTCTCTGAGGATTAGTGCTCCAACAGTGAGTCTGCCATGCCAGCTTGCATGGTCGATAGCAATTGTCTCCCACGAAGCAAGGTTAATGTCCATGGATTCGAGTGACGCTTTAAACAGTCCTTGAAGCATTTTTTCTGCCCACTTGCTGAGCGTTTCCCATTGGAGAGTTCACTAAAGATTAGTCATTTGGGAAGTCTGTTGTTTGGCATTCTTGCAACATGCCCTGCCCATCTGGCTTGTCTTATGTGTTGTCTTGTTGATGTGACTAACTATAACATAATTTAATAAATGTATTAATGCCAACTTTCTACCTGTACTTACTCTTAGCAACTTTATTAAATTATGAAAGCCCTATCCCTTGTTGGTGACAATCTTCTGTTATCTCCTCACTCAAGGCTTACTAAGTCATCAATCTGCAATTATAATATATTATATAAAAGTAGATACCCTTTTACCATTAGTTTTGTTAACACCAAAAAAAAAAAAAAAACACACCAAAAGAGGACAGCTCCATACTGCTTGATAGGAACAAATCAAACAAACAAATGAATTTATGTATTTTAATGCAAATCTTTGAGTTCTAATGTAAACTTAATTAATATTGGTTTTATTGTTCATCTTTTGCATACTTAAATGACCAATGCTTTGATTTGAGTAGTAGCCTTGACTTGAGCAGTAGCCTTGACTTGAGCATTAATTTGTTTAAAGTGATGGCGAGTTGCTCAATCTTCAGCCTCACTCTCTCGTCCTTGCCTATTTGTTCCAATGGCAAGACTTAGTCAAGGCGATTGGAAATAGACCAGGATGCAGTGGATGATTAGCAGTGTTTCTTGTGTCTCACTGTGCTCTTATGCATTCCCTGTCACAGGAGTTGTCAGAATTTTCATTTTGTCAATGTCATAGCGCCTACGGGGTCCATCTCCGGGTTTAATTTCAGAGTTTGTGATCTCTTAGAGGCATTGCCATCCAAGGTTAATGAGTCCAATTCACCCGGGGTGCTTAGATTGTTTTTGCTTGTTCAGGCTTTTTGCTGGAGATTGAACTCCAGTCCACAAACTTGGGATTGATGCAGTTTATTTAAACCACTTGGCGCCCCAAATATTGGTTTTAAGCAAAGTGTGATGTGTCCACGCCCTATTGGACAGAGATCAATGTTCCATAACGGGCCTAAGCATATTTTAAAGTCGAATGTATTTAAACAGTTAAGTCATATGGATGTATTTAATTTTTTTAGATGTTTTTTTTATACTTTTACCAGTGAAAACAGCAGAACCAATACTGATGTCCATTATTTTTAAGGAAAGGTGGTGAGAGGAAAGTAATGTCACAACCAGCAAATGTAGAAACTTTTTTTTATCCCTAAGATATGCATCATGAAATGTCCACAGGCTTCACTAGTCCCCTTTTTTCCCCACTGAGTCTCAAGTGCAAGTATTGCACTGCAGTTACAAACACTTTGAGCAAACTTAAGTGTAATAAATCTGATCTGAAGACTATGACATGTTTGCAGAAGGATGGTAATAAGCAATGTCATAAATATTGTGCTTGTGTCATTAAACAATGACAAATTGAGCCCAGGGCTATCCACACTACATCCAGAGCTATCCACATTAGACCCAGGGCTATCTACATTAGACCCAGGGCTATCCCCATTAGACCCAGGGCTATCCACATTAGACCCAAGGCTATCCCCATTAGACCCAGAGCTATCCTCATTAGACCCAGGGCTATCCTCATTAGACCCAGGGCTATCCTCATTTGATCCAGGGCTATCCTCATTAGACCCAGAGCTATCCTCATTAGACCCAGGGCTGTCCCCATTAGACCCAGGGCTATCCTCATTACACCCAGGGCTATCCTCATTACACCCAGGGCTATCCACATTACACCCAGGGCTATCCTCATTACACCCAGTGCTATCCTCATTTGATCCAGGGCTATCCTCATTTGATCCAGGGCTATCCTCATTAGACCCAGGGCTGTCCCCATTAGACCCAGGGCTATCCTCATTTGATCCAGGGCTATCCTCATTAGACCCAGGGCTGTCCCCATTAGACCCAGGGCTATCCACATTACACCCAGGGCTATCCTCATTACACCCAGGGCTATCCACATTACACCCAGGGCTATCCTCATTACACCCAGGGCTATCCACATTACACCCAGGACTATCCACATTACACCCAGGACTATCCACATTACACCCAGGGCTATCCCCATTACATCCAGGGCTATCCACATTACACCCAGGGCTATCCTCATTAGACCCAGGACAATCCACATTACACCCAGGACTATCCACATTACACCCAGGGCTATCCTCATTACACCCAGGGCTATCCTCATTAGAAACAGGGCTATCCTCATTACACCCAGGGCTATCCTCATTAGACCCAAGGCTATCCCCATTAGACCCAGAGCTATCCTCATTAGACCCAGGGCTATCCTCATTAGACCCAGGGCTATCCTCATTAGACCCAGGGATATCCTCATTACACCCAGGGCTATCCTCATTAGACCCAGGGCTATCTTCATTACACCCAGGACTATCCACATTACACCCAGGGCTATCCACATTACACCCAGGGCTATCCTCATTACACCCAGGGCTATCCTCATTACACCCAGGGCTATCCTCATTACACCCAGGGCTATCCTCATTACACCCAGGGCTATCCTCATTACACCCAGGACTATCCACATTACACCCAGGGCTATTCTCATTAGACCCAGGGCTATCCTCATTACACCCAGGGCTATCCTCATTAGACCCAGGACTATCCACATTACACCCAGGGCTATCCACATTACACCCAGGGCTATCCTCATTACACCCGGGGCTATCCACATTACACCCAGGACTATCCACATTACACCCAGGGCTATCCACATTACACCCAGGGCTATCCCCATTACACCCAGGTCTATCCACATTAGACCCAAGGCCTACTTCACGTCACATGTTAAATACATAATCTTATTGTTTTAAAAACATCCAAAGCTTATGGCTAGGCACCAAAATGTCTTAATGCGTGAAGTCATTAAGACTAGAGTACTATTAAATATTAAAAATAAAACCTGATTTTTTAAATTTTTGTCAGGGGTTATGCTGAGATTTGATGAACAGGTGCCAGCACTAGCGTCACTAGGGGGGGTTGCTGGCCACACCGGGTGACACCCAGCATTGACAAGTCAATAAAATACAATTTACAGACACATATTCTAAATCTCTAATTTTTTTGGACAAGCTTAAATTTTTAAATTCTGAAAAATGGGGATGACCCCTACCCTAGTGACACATCTGGGTAAATTAAGTAATATTTATACAGTACTTATTCCTAATATCACAATCTGAAAGAAACAATTACGCCAATAGCTTGTGTGCATTTGTTTATAAAATATTTAAGAAAACTATTGCTTTTAAATTCTGAGGAGAAAATCGTAAAACTTCAACCTTAAGTTGTTTTTTTTAAGTCCAATAATGGCTTGTCTGGCTTCATTTAGTTTTGAAGCTTTTTAAAAAAATAAATGGTATCTTTTTATATGAGGAAAATCTCTATGGTATTTTTCTTTATCTGCTTGTATTCCATTGTTTTCTCGTATCTAGTAACTTAGAAAAATTAAATTTTTTGGGGTAAACAATTAAAAGATGAGATTTATATATTCAAAGCATTACTTAACAACATTTACAGAGAAATTTTATGGAAATATATATTCTGTCCTATTAAACTTTTCTTTATTTGGCATATGAACTATTTACAAAAAAATACTTTTCACTCATAAGATTTCTGACAAGAAAAAAAACAGCATTTTAATTTTTAAAATTTTAACTTCATTGTTCCATATACAAAATTTAAAAGATAACCTTTTATGGCTGTTCGCTTTTATATTTTTAAGTCTTAAGTAATTATGTGGCCCATTAGCTTAACTAATTAATCATGCAATCGAACAACATATAATATTTATGTTAACACTGTAAAATACTATAACAAATAATAAGTATTCATTTCTTACCTTAGGTTTCCCTATGCTTCAGACATTTAAATGTTAAAAATGTCAGAGATTGAACTACCTCAACACTACTTTCCAGTGCCTGTGTGTCCACATGTTGGGCCAGGTCCTAATCGACTCATGTTCGCAGACTATGGGTCTTATCAAAATATTAATGTGAAAATCAACGCAGAAGATTCTGGAGAAAAAATTTCATTCTTACCTCAGAAGGGACAGGGATTTTTACAAAACTTTCATAGTCTTTTACCATCCTTGCCATTGTTTGATCGTCCACTCCAAGGTAATCTTAAACTCCACAAATGTTTACCCTGTATGCAAAAGTTTCAAGTTTTTCATCTTGGCTAAAGATGTTTGATATTGGTAATTAGATATATCTTTAGCAATATCTTATCGCTTAATTTTATTTTTATACAAATAACTAACAATGAGCCCATTTACGCACCTCTGTTATGAGTCATTCATGTTTGCTGCCATGCATTGAATGCTAAAAGGGCTTCTGAAATTCATGAAAAAAATAATATCTTTACAGTATATTTCAATACTTGAAAGAATCCCCTAATTTCATATCCATTTAAATATAATAGTAAAATGAATGTCTTTAAGCCCTTTTATTGGCAATGTTAATTATCTTTAACATCTAATTTAGAAAAACTTATTTTTGATTCCTATTGTGTTCATTTTTTTGACGTCACATAGAAGGGTCAGGAACTTGTGTCCCGGTGACATTTGTTTGGTACATTTGATGACAATATAAACGGAAGTTTATTGTCGGGGACTTTTCATGTTGCTTTTATTTTGTAAAACAGGTGAATGGCAGGAGTGGGATGCAATACTGGGAATGAAAAGTTTCAATGCCATTCTTAAGGACCTTAGGTGTGTGGTTCAGACTGTGCCACGGTTTAAAGGTTTTATACGAAACAAACCAGATGTAAGATATAACAAAAAAATTAGCAATAGTTCCATAATAGAAAACATAATTTTCTATTTAGCATTCCTTGTTTTTAAAGCAGATGATTAGTATGTGATCTTGTCTTCAAAGTTAAATTTGAAGTTCAGAAATGTCATTTTAATATGTTGAAAGGGGATGAAAAATTAATTTGAATATTTCCGTGTCTTTAACTATGTTTTGCTTAAATTAATTATTTTTTTTAGTTTGAGATATTCTCAGAAGTTAACGACAAATACCTCAATCATGGTTTATCAAATTTTTAACTTCTTTCACTTTGTTTGCTGAAAGTAAATGTCACAGTCCTAAATCTTTTTACAGAGTAAATTATCCCACAAGTTCAAGGTGTTGAAAGAAATGGTGATGAATCCAGATGTGGTATCCTCAGATCTTGACAAAGGCCTTCAAAATCTTGTCTCAAGCTACAGTCACATTACTGATGCGAACAATAATAATGTGAGTGTATTCATATCATATTGTAGAAAAAAAATTTTTCTGGTTAATGTTAAATGTTTGTTACAATAACGTCCAATGCTTTCCAGCTGGGCAGCTTAAAAGGTGAGCAGGTTGGGACTGTATACAATTTTGGTATATTTATTAATAAACTGAAATGGGATGAATACTGGGCATGTAGTATTCTTAAAATCTTTTTCATATGCTTAAAATTGTTTTGTCACAAAGAAGCAAGTTTTTAAAAAATGTTTAATTTCAAAGTATTAATACATAATTAAATCCATTTGAGTAATCATGGATTTTGATGAAAATAATTGCATTTTTTTCTTTTCGAAAATAATTGCATTTTTTTCTTTTCTTTTCTGGTAGTGTCTGAATGGCTTCAATAGGGATTTCTATGGGGGTTTATTAAATATTTCAAGAGCTGTTGGCACAGACAGCCACTTTTTGATACATGCCTCTGGGAAAGGCTTTAAAGACATATGTATCCTTTATTATTGTTTATGTCTTTTAAAACATCTTAATGTCATTGTATGGATAACTCTAAACTTCAGTTTGCCCTTGCATTTAAAGAAACATTCCAGTGTTGTCTGTTCTTTGTGCTCATTGACACAGAATATATAGCATAGTTAACTATTTAGTTAATCCTTGAGCCATTGTTTTGATAACTTATAGGGCAGGCCTTGAAAACCAGTCTACAATCATGGTATTGATAACTTAAAGGGCAGGTCTTGACAACCAGTCTACAATCATGGTATTGATAACTTATAGGATAGGTCTTGACAACCAGTCTACAATCATGGTATGATAACTTATAGGGTAGGTCTTGACAACCAGTCTACAATCATGGTATTGATAACTTATAGGGTAGGTCTTGACCACCAGTCTTTAATTTCCCTTAACACATGGACAAGTTTGGACCAATGTGTCTCAAGATCCAATGACCAGGTTAAAAAATCCTGAAATCATTTCCAAACTATCCTTGGATACACAAGTCTATGGACTCTCAACCTCTAACAAGATAGCAGGAAAAAGTAAGACAATTTTAAAGGTTTTAATTAAGAGCTGTAGCTATAGTTGAAGATAGGAGCACATGCTGTAATTATAGTTGACGATAGGAGCACATGCTGTAGTTATAGTTGACGATAGGAGCACATGCTTTAGTTATAATTGAAGATAGCACATGCTATAGTTATAGTGACCCTGAAGCCATGTTTCGAAAGAAAATATGCATCATTTAGATATTATTTCTGGATATAGTGAAAAATAAGACTGAGACAGGTTAACTTAAACTATTCTCCGGGAATCTTTTTTTTTTTAAACATGAAGCTTTTTCTATTATTAATGA
Organism: Lymnaea stagnalis; assembly: GCA_964033795.1. Taxonomy (NCBI): domain Eukaryota; kingdom Metazoa; phylum Mollusca; class Gastropoda; family Lymnaeidae; genus Lymnaea; species Lymnaea stagnalis. The sequence continues at coordinate 5,375,317 of CAXITT010000001.1, read as the reverse complement.
GATGCTGAATAGGAGGGGAAAAAACATGTCCTAATTAATAGCCAATAGGAACCGAAATGTTACTTTTATTGTTGCAGGGCCAACTTTTAGGTGCAATTTCAGGCTCTCTATTATATCCCTTGCTATTAAGAGGGCATCTTTTAGACATTTTTTATTATATTAGAAGTATATTTTGTTGTTTTTTGGGGTCAGAAAATGTTTATGTACTGTATGAATTATTACAATTACAACATAACTTGGCTTTGAGGATCACACATAACATAATACTTTTTTTTTCAAGTGTTGGTAAGTGCTAGGAATAAACACAGTTGCCTTCTGCTGGTGGCTGATGTTTTAGAGAGGACATTACTACAGCGAGATTTCTTTGACTTACCTGATGATAGCCTCTCGCATACCTGGTTTAGGTTAGTAGACCACTTTTAGGTTTAAGAATCATTTTATTAGTATATGAGTGCATGTTTTCATTAGAGTTAGAGTATATACCATTTTTAAAACTTATTTTTAATAACATGTTTAAGAAGATTAACTTTCAAGCATTGATTCATACATTTGTACAGATTTTATAAATATAAAAACAGTAATCCTCTGCCATTCTCCATTAAAGCAAATATATAGATTTTTTAACATTTATATTTCTTCTTCTTCTTCTATATCTTAAGGGCCCACGATCAATTTATTGATCATTTTGGCTCCTATGCATGTAGATGGGATTTGCAATGTATCTGTTACTGGTGTTGATGAGGAAATTATGCACTAGGGGTTTGAAGGCTTGAGGCAATAGACACAAATGTGTCTAGTGTTGTCGCCTCAACTGTTCCTTTTGAAAGATGGTTCCAGTCCCTTCAGAGCAATAATAGATTTTTGTGTTTATGTATAAACAACATTACAAGACCAAGATAACAAAAAAAAGTGTTTATAATTTTCTCTTTGCAGCCCTTACATGGAAAATGAACTGTTATTATCTACTGAAAGTGGAACAATTTATCTTTGGGATATAAACTCTGGGTAAGACTTTACTTTTAAGAAATTGTTGTGTTCCCGTGTTGCTTCTTTCATTTTATGCAAATTGACTTATTGTGTTTTTCAAAAAGCCACTCAATTGGCTGAAATTAGCTGAAATAGATAGAATTGGATAATTTTCATTAAAAGTATATCTTGATTATTAACTTGAACTTAATTACTCGCTTAGATACCATTATGTCTTACAGCATGGGAAATAGTCAAACTTGGCTGTCTTGTCTCACAGAAGAAAAGAAAATTATGCACCTACGTACCATTTCTAATTTTTAAAAGCATCTTATATCTCATCTGTTCACATTAGTATTAAGTTACACCACACAAAATTGATTTAATTTTCAATGTGTTACCAGTGGTGTTGTCCTAAGCTTATCCAGGTGTTCACTGGGAAAAGTTTTAAATATAACATACATTAGTTTGGGTAGGATTATAATACAGCCTTCCCGAGACACTAAAACTATGTATATAATTTAAGAAAACAAGTCATATGTTTCATTCAGTTAAATAAATTGTGTATAGATTTTATAGTTACTAAAAAAAAAAAATTCCGCCTTTTTTTTTAATAATTAAATTATACTAAAGATACCCTGTAATCTTGACCAATGTTAATAAATACCCTGTAATCTTGACCAATGTTAATAAATACCCTGAACCCTTGACCAATGTTGACATGGATTCCAAAGCTTTATTCAGTCCTTAAGTTTAATAGTTAGAAAGTCAATGTTATTTTATTTTTTTTAAAGTAAAAAGGATAATGGCAGGCTCAAAGGTATGACCCAAATCATTGGACTTCCCTTGATGTATTCTGAATCAGCAGTAAACTATAGAAAGATAAATGTATTTTAAATGGAAAAAAAACCAACTTATAGGCAAACTTTTTAGATGAGGACAAAGTTCCCAATAAAAATTGTAGAATATCTTGACTTTAAATCTTTATTTCTTGTCCGTTGTGGAAACAGTGTCATCACACATTTATATTTTGCTTGGAACTTTAAATGGCATTAGGTTGGTTTGTCTGTCAGCAGCTAAGATAAAAAGTCTGGGAATACATATATTACTTTCTGTAGTTGAATTGTTGGACTACTGGTGATCTAATTTTAGATGCAAAGTACTGGTGGAGAAAGCAGCCCGCTTTGAGTGCAAAGACAAATGGTCCAGTGCCTATTTTGGAGGTCATCCCAGACAAATTGTGGTTGCTGACAACACTTCACTTGAAATTTTTGACCACAGGGTAATACAAAAAAAAAATCATGTTGTATTTTATTTCTGATCCAAGATTGGACTCAATTCATGAGTTGAATTTATCATGCATGTTCTCAAAGAGTACTACAATCACTATTTCTGTAATTAGGCAATACAAAATGTTACTAGCAATCTTAAATTAACCTAAAGTCATAACCTCATTAAAATATCTGCAAATGTCTTATTGTTGCCTTCATACCAATGAGTTTGAATAATTTTCTCTTTTAAAACACTTAAGTCCATCACACTTGTTTTTACTCCTCCTTTCCCCTGTAGATTATTTTTCATGGAAAAGTACAAGCACTCAAACACAAAATTGTTAAAGCATTGATCCCTTTAATTTCTGTTTCAGTCTCACTTCTCTGATGGTCAAGAGTTATTTTCCTTGTCCAGCCACCTCATCAAGACCAATGAGAGGGTTATGGCGGCAGCCCCCTTGGGATTTCCTTACCATGTGGTGGCCACAGATTACACTCTTTTTGTAATGGACCAACGCTTTGGCTCCAGTCCAGTGAGTAACCTCAATCAACAGTTGCCTCACCCTGTTACAAGAGCAGTACTTAATTAATAGGTCAAATGAAGATGCTACAACTTTTCACTGTTGCCCTACGGGCTATCATGGGCATAAATTGATACATTTATTATTTTTACATGGCATCCGTCCATTACAGCGTGACGATGGTGTAAATTTCAAAGGAAGATATCACAAGGCCTGGAACTTTTCTTTAGGGGGTTAAGCTAGTTCACTAGTAAGCTAATCACCTCGCTCCACCCATCTGGATAACCACAGCAACATCATGTGGGGATGATACAGCTTAGCACCAGTAGTGTCGCAGGAGTTGCCGGAATATTCATTGTGTCCATGTCATACCACCTACAGGACTCCATAACTGGGTTTAAGCTCAAGTTTGAGTCCCAATATGAAGCGGGGGGCGCAGGTGATGTTTTTGCCTGTCTAGCTTTAGCTGGAGATTAAACTTGGGATTTTGGGATAGACTTATTTTAAACCACTTTGATACCCAGCACCCACCTTACAATCAGTGAGTTGTTAGTGGAGATTTGTTAATGGAGAGTTGTTAGTGGAGAGTTGTTAGTGGAGAGTAGTTAGTGGAGAGTTGTTAGTGGAGAGTTGTTAGTGGAGAGTTGTTAGTGGAGTTGTTAGTGGAGAGTAGTTAGCGGAGAGTTGTTAGTGGAGAGTAGTTAGTGGAGAGGATTGAGCTCAAGCTTCTCACGGGACAGCTTTGTTGATCAGAGCAATGTTGCTTATATGCCAAAAGCTTTCTTATATAGGGAGCTGTTCAAAGAGTAATGAAACATAATAGCGTCCAGAAATCATTTTTAAAGACCAACTCAAGCATCAGCTGACCTAGAGGAAAGCACCTGGGACCTTAAGGCCCGTGACAGGGACAGTTGGGGATCTTTAACGAAAACTGTCTCAAAGAAGCAAATGAGGAGAAAGATCGAGAAAGGAGGCTGTTGACCAGCCACCAGTGGACAATGGCTTTGACTGCTCCGTTAGCTATAGAATCTGTAAGTCCAGAATTGGGCTTCATAGTCACCTCAGGCATTCAAAGAACTTCAGACCCAATGATCTTCAGACCCACTGATCTTCAGATCAAATGATCTTCTGATCCAATGGTCTTTGGATCCAATGATCTTCGGACCAAATGATCTTCAGATCCAATGATTTTCAGATCCAATGATCTTCAGACCCAATGATCTTCAGATCCAATGTTGTTGTATACAATGATTTAAGAAAATGATTTTCTAATAGATGAAATACTTTCTTGTTTTGTTTCAGGTGTTGCAGTGGAGCACCGAGTTCAAAGCATGTCCCCAGTATTTACAGGTCATTGATCAAAGCGACAGAGAGAATAACACAGGTGGGACTTTTTCTCTAGCTATTCATGAACTAATCAGTCTACAAATGATATTAAATACCTTCACACCATGCACATCACAGAATTATTACTTATGCCCATGGAAATGAATCGTAAATATTAATTTTAAAAAATTGTCATTTTATGCAATCGTTTTTCAGATTATGTTGGTTAATAGTAAGTGGAAGGGCTTACCATTGATGTTAAATGCTGGGGTGTCAGAGACATGACAACATTTTTTCTTTGATAACTCCATCTTTGACTAATTGGAATTGTAAGCTTGATTTATTTATGGTTTAAAATAAAAATGATTGAATTGATAAAAAAAAAATGTTTTCCTGTTGGTTACCTTTCACAAGCTTAAAGTGTTGGTTACCTTTCACAAGCTTGGAGTGTTGGTTACCTTTCACAAACTTGGAGTGTTGGTTACCTTTCACAAACTTGGAGTGTTGGTTACCTTTCGCAAACTTGGAGTGTTGGTTACCTTTCACAAACTTGGAGTGTTGGTTACCTTTCACAAACTTGGAGTGTTGGTTACCTTTCGCAAACTTGGAGTGTTGGTTACCTTTCACAAGCTTGGAGTGTTGGTTACCTTTCACAAACTTGGAGTGTTGGTTACCTTTCACAAACTTGGAGTGTTGGTTACCTTTCACAAACTTGGAGTGTTGGTTACCTTTCACAAACTTGGAGTGTTGGTTACCTTTCACAAACTTGGAGTATTGGTTACCTTTCACAAGCTTGGAGTGTTGGTTACCTTTCACAAACTTGGAGTGTTGGTTACCTTTCACAAACTTGGAGTGTTGGTTACCTTTCACAAACTTGGAGTGTTTGGTTACCTTTCACAAACTTGGAGTATTGGTTACCTTTCACAAACTTGGAGTGTTGGTTACCTTTCACAAGCTTGGAGTGTTGGTTACCTTGCAGTGTGAAAGAATTATAGGCCAACAAGTATTTTATTCTGCAGGTAAACTCATCTTTTTAGCATCACAACAACCAGCAGAGGTGATGTGCTTTCAGCTGGATGTGACCAGCGGACAGTCTCCAACTTCCAGCCTTCTACCCTGGAAAGTCTCTCCTATTGGGTAAGTCAAATTTAATTTCTCAGTTTATGTCAGGTGATTATGTTGTCTTCACGTCTTTCCTGAGTTAGAAAGGATGAAAGGAACGATGTTCCGCAACATGGTACTTTATAAAATGGATTTCTTTTGCTTAAAGTTTCGTCATCAAAGTTAATAAGAACCTTGCACAGTTTAGACCTGACACCAACTCACCAACCATAATGATAATATTATAATAAATGTTATTGGATTAGCCAAATGACTCGGGAGCTCATAGAAAATTGTTCATAATATTGAAAGAGTATTTCACTGGCACTTACTTCATGAACATAAATATAGGCATGTCTATTTATTTTAAGAGAGTTCAGTGAGCGCGTCCACACCAACTACGTCACTGACCCGTCAAGCAGTGACAGGTTTCAGGCCTCTCTCGCAGGTATGGCTGTCAGTCAACAGTCAAGATCAGATGGCTTTTCCGTGTATCAGGTATTTTGTTGATATTTTATGCAACACTCTGTATAATAATAGCATACAGATTGTTTACAGCTGAAAAGTCACATTGGCACTTGAACCCCTTATAAGATGTAAGCGAATACAAATAAAGCAATTCAAATTGAGATGTTCAATGATGGAAACTCATGTTTCAATGCACCTACAAGTCATGTATGGCCAATATTTCTGTATAATGAATAGAACTCACAAAAATTAGTTATTCTTGAGCTAAACATGACATGGAAGATAAATTCTTATTGACGTTACTGACCCCAGAACTAAAAAAAAACTAGAAATTTCATGGACAGAAGCAAATGTTACCATTAAAAAAAAATAGTACAGTGGAACCTCTCATAACAAGCACCTCTGATAATGAGTAATTCGTATAATGAGCAAAAACAATTTTTAAGAAGTTGCTCCCTTAACGAGCGACATTTTGCATAACGAGTTGCAGAAAGGGGAAGTCTCTTATTCCCGAAATTCATTTGTGAGCGGGGACTTCCGTGCCGATGCATTAATCTGTGTTTAGCACTCGGTCTGTTAGCGTATTGTTTTCGTGTGTGATCACCAGTTTTTACAAATTTTGTGTTCAGACAGTATTCGTAATTTTTTTATGTGCAAAGTGTAATAACCTTTGCTAAAATGTCTTCAAACAAAAAAACACAAGAAGACAATCATAAGAGAGAAAAAATAACTATTGAAGTGAAAGGTAAAATCATTGAAAAGCGAGAACAATGTGTGAGCGTGGCTAAGCTAGCGCGCACATACAATCGGTCAACATCAACGATCTGCACTATTCTCAAGAACAAAAACAAAACTAAGGAGATGGATGCTTCAAAGGGAGTGTCAAGAATGTCTTTGAAACGGTTACGTATTCTTTATGATGTTGAGAGGTTGCTTCTAATATGGATAAAAGAGAAGCGATTACAAGACGGCACTATTAAAGAAAAAATTATTTGTGAGAAGGCGAAACTTATTTTTTCTGACCTCGTTAAGAAAACACTAGGATCATTTACTGCCGAAAAAGAACTACAATTCAAGGGAATTCATGGATGGTTCGAGAAGTTTAAGAGAAGAACCGGCATCCATAACATTGTGAGGAACAGTGAAGCAGCAAGCTCTGGCACAAAAGCAGCAGAGAACTTCATCAGTGACTTCAAGAAGCTCATAGATCTCTGGGGATTACCTGCCGCACCAAGTTTTTAATAGTGACGAGACGGGTCTCTTCTGGAAAACATGCCAAAGCGAACCTATATAACAGCAGAAGAGAATGCATTGCCAGGCCACAAGCCAATGAAAGACTGCCTTGCGCTGCTATTTGTGCCAATGCAAGCGAGGATTAGAAAATTAAACCGCTGCTTGTTTACCATTCAGAAACTCCAAGAGCCTTTAAGAAGTGTAATGTCCAGAAGAGCAGACTAAATGTGATGTGGAGATCCAACAAGAAGGCCTAGGTGACACGTGACATTTTCACTGATTGGATCAATGAAGTGTTTGGTCCTTCCGTAAAAAAATATTTGCTTGAGATGAATCTTCCTCTCCATGTCTCGCTTGTTATGGACAATGCACCCGCCCATCCTCCAACAAGATGATATTCATGAAGAATTTTATTTCATCAATATCCAGTTTCTGCCTCCCAACACCACTCTGTTACTCCAGCCTATGGACCAGCAGGTTATTTCTAACTTTAAAAAACTCTACACTAAAACACTCTTCGAGTGTTGTTTTGAAGTTACTGAAGAGACAAATCTCATTCTTAGAGAGTTTTGGAAAGATCATTTTCACATCGTTACTTGCCTCAAGATGATTGACAAGGCTTGAGAAGGAGTTACCAAGAGAACCCTCACTTCTGCTTGGAAAAAAATTTGGCCACAGAGTGTTGTTGAATGTGATTTTGAAACAGTACCTGTGGAGTCTACAGTTAACGAGATTGTGTCATTGGCCAATATCATGGGACTCGAGGTGGACAACAACGATATTGAAGAGCTTGTGAAATAGCGCAGTCAAGAGTTGACCACCGAAGAGCTTATGGAGTTGCATCGTGTTTCACAGCAAGAAATTAAGGAGGAGAGCTCATTAAGGGAGGAGGAAGTAGCAGAGCAACAATCTTCTAGCGCAATAAGAGAAATGCTGAAAGCATGGGAAACTGTTGCATCGTACATTGAGAAGCATCACCTACGTGCTACAAATTTATTCAATGATAATGCTGTGACACATTTTTGTCAAATTTTGAAGCGTCGGCAAAAACAAATGTCTTTAGACAGTTTTCTAGTTTAAAAGGAATAATTATTTGTCATAAATTCATATTTTTATTTACGTTTTTTGTTTCAAGTCTAAATTGTATTCCAAGTTATTACACTCCTAACAATTCATAAGTAATTTTCTCTGAATAAATGTTAATTAAAATTTTTGAAAAATGAGTATTTTTTCAGGATGAAACGCATTATCTTATTTTATATTGATTTGTATGGGAAAAACTGTTTAGTTTAACGAGTGTTTCGATTAACGAGTAAGATTCTAAAACCAATTATGCTCGTTATGAGAGGTTCCACTGTATTTGATTAGATAATGTATAAGTCTAGGCTTAAAAACTCACTAACTTTTTACACTGATTTAATTGACAAATGTACAAGTCTAGATCAAGTAAATCAGTTACAGTTTTAGACATTTTACTATGTTGCCGGCCTGAATAAAAATGTTCAGATTCATTTAAGCATTAGAATTATGAAATGTTTTAATATAAAATATGTTGTTTAAAAAAAATTTATTGCACGTTTTACAATTTACTTTCTCTGAAACAGATGGATTCCTATGGAGATATTTTTTATCAAACCAATGAAAGATACAAAACCATTTCAGACAGTGAAAGGAATGCCTCAAAACTGCGGTCTAGTCACTGGCTGCAACAGTTGGAGGAGATTGGAAAAAAGAGATGTGTCGTTGGGCTTGAATCTACATCCAAGCAAGTATTTCTAGGTACTACCTTACTAGGTATTTTCTATGCTATTTCAGAAGATGTTATAACGTTTTACCCCAGTCCCAAAGATAAGGGCTTCATATGTTCTCAAGGTTAAGAAATATTTCATGTTATTTGAACCCTTGTCATATTTTATTCATCTTGAAAATAATTTATTTTAGTTTTTCTATGTAGAATTGTTGTAGTAGCTTATTTCACAGGACTGAATGCGTCTTTTGAAATTAAAAGTCAAATTATGAATCAAAGTCTGTCCTGGTCCAAACAATGATTGGTCCAACTTAAACATTTTTAATTTCAATACAAAACTGATATAGCAATGAATCGATGCTTGAGAAAGGCTTATTTATGTCTATCCTCTCACTTTTTCAGACCCTAAGATTATGAAAGATGTCTTTGCCTACCCACTGCACAATCAAGATGTATCAGCTGGGGTAAGTCTGTTAAAATAGGTTTTATAATAGACTTGACAATTCCAATGAATTTTTTTTATATTTGAAAGATTTTAGCAGAAAAACTGTAGGCTTTGGTCATTTTATTTATTTATTTATTTTTTTTTTTTTTATTGAATTACACATCTTTTTGTATTTGTTTAGCAACAGAGCCAGAAGAACTCAGCATTGCATAATGCAAGAAATAAACAAATAAACAAAAGAATCACAATAAACCAATTATTGTATTCATCAAGTACCAATGAAATTTGTGTATCTAAAACATACTTTTGTTTCATATTTATACTTTTTGGTTCACTATAACCAAAAAATAATCATATTCTTTTATCCCCTTCATTCTGTTAAAATTTTCCAGAAAACTTATTTTTGCAATGGCTCAGTACAAATTGTTTTACAACCCCTACCAAATTTTCTAAAATTCTCTCAGATGAGTTGATTTCAATCAATTACCAAACCCGCATGCATTATTCTCTCAGATGAGTTGATTTCAATTAATTACCAAACCCGCATGCCATCTCTTTGAAATAAACCGTTAAACCATTTAATACACTGAATTGGGTAATAACCTAATATGATAAACTTCTTCTCTTCAGAAAAGTTCAAGAGAAGATTGTAAGACAACTTTACATAGAAATCTGAAACCTGTTGAGAGATTGCCATCCAAGGGATACAATACACAACTGCATCTAGCATTGCGTGAAAACAGAGACATTAAGGAAATATTAAAATTGAGGGTAAGGAACTCATGCTCCGGTAGAGAGTAAGTTGGGTAAGTTAAGTGTGATGTTGTTTGGGATATAATGCCCCATTAGTGTGTCAGTTGGGTCAGTTAGGTGTAATGTCTTCTAGGACATAATGCCCCAGTAGTGTGTCAGTTGGGTCAGTTAGGTGTAATGTCTTCTAGGACATAATGCCCCAGTAGTGTGTCAGTTGGGTCAGTTAGGTGTAATGTCTTCAAGGATATAATGCCCCAGCAGTGTGTCAGTTGGGTCAGTTGGGTGTATTGTCTTTAAGGATATAATGCCCCAGTAGCGTGTCAGTTGGGTCAGTTAGATGTGATGTCGTCTAGGAGATAATTCCCCAGTAGTGTGTCAGTTGGGTCAGTTAGGTGTAATGTCTTCAAGGATATAATGCCCCAGCAGTGTGTCAGTTGGGTCAGTTAGATGTGATGTTGTCTAGGATAAATCATTCTACCTTATTACACCAATCACATTTCCAACATAAGCATGTCTATATGTGCACAGATGGCAATGACACCATTTCAAGTAGTCACTTGCTGGGCTTAGTAGGAGACCAAATGAATGACACCACTATTAGAAATCAGATATCAGGCTTGGTATGGGACCAAATCAATGACACCAGTATTAGAAATCAGATGCTAGACTTGGTATGGGACCAAATCAATGACACCAGTATTAGAAATCAGATACCAGGCTTGGTATGGAACCATAAAATTTGTTACATATGGTGTGATGATAAGTGCATCTATTTGTTATAAGTTTTTGAAGGAAAATCTCCCTACCTAAACACAATACCAGTGTCTGGAAGCAAAAAAATCTCCCGTCACCAATCTAGATATTATTATTAAGAGGAGTCTTCACCTGTGCGTAATTTTTGTTATAAACAGAAGTTTCATTGTTTAATATCATGTCAGACAGAAGAATGCTCTGAGGTTTAACATCATGTCAGACAGAAGAATGCTCTGAGGTTTAACATCATGTCAGACAGAAGAATGCTCTGAGGTTTAACATCATGTCAGACAGAAGAATGCTCTGAGATCGTCTCAATTATTTTTGGTATTTTAGTTCTTTTTTTTTTTTAATCTTTTTAAAAATAATTTTTTTTTTTTTTTGTTTTTTTTCCCATTAACTTTAGGAGGCTCATGTTCAAAAGGTAAAAATGAAGTTGAGGGAGAAAACTTTAAAAGAGTTGAGAAAGAGGAAACAAAGCCACAAAAAACTTCCACTTATTATGTTTAACATCATGTCAGACAGAAGAATGCTCTGAGATCGTTTCAATTTTTTTTGGTATTTTAGTTTTTTTTTTTTTTTAATCTTTTTAAAAATAATTTTTTTTTTTTCTTGCTTTTTTTCCCATTAACTTTAGGAGGCTCATGATCAAAAGGTAAAAATGAAGTTGAGAGAGAAAACTTTAAAAGAGTTGAGAAAGAGGAAACCAAGCCACAGAAAACTTCCACTTATTAGTAAAGATAGTGATTCAGACGATAGTAGTGATGTAGATTGTCATACTGTTAAAACAAGGAGTCATTCAGATAGGGCTGATGTTGTTAGTTGTGGAGATGATCCTGACCAAATGGATATCAATCTAGAGGATTTTGTGGACCAGTTGAATATTAGCCTAATGGATTCTGACAGTTTGGATATTGACAGAATGGATATCGATCTGTTGCATGAAGATTTAGATCATAGTTTTAATTCAGTTGAAAACACGACAAAAACACTTGCGTCAGATATGCAGGTCAGAAGTTTTACCAGATCTGACGCAGCCATTGGAAAATCCAGCACATCTTTATTGTTTGCTGTCAACCAGAACAGAGTCAGGCGACTGTTACAGAAACGGCCAGACGAACATTCGGGTGCTTCCCCTGAGTTGGAGAACTCTGGGTCATCTGGTGCGCACCTCGATAGTTTATCTCTGGGAGAACTTTGGCCATCTGGTCGCCCAGTTTTCACTCAACCAACAACAACGGCAGTGCCTGTTAGAAAAAAGAGGAACAAAGTAGTGTCCCCTTCATCAGACACGTCACTTTCTGACTCTAGTTTATCTTCCACTGAAACGACTGAAGTGAAGGCATTGGCTAAAAGCTCCAGGGGAACACCAAGAAGAAGAACCACTGTACCGAATGTCTCAAAGAACATTGTTCGTAAGAGGGCGAAGAGAAAGAAAGAGTCATCAAAGGAAACGCTTCCCTCTGTGGACGGAAATGAGAAAATGATGGCAGAACTTTCACTTTTGAATATTGATGAGATGGATGAGCCTTGCAGAGTTGATCAAACTGGCCAGACTCATCTTACTTCTTCCCAGCAGGTGGCGGGACAGACACAAGCATCTGGTTTTAATTCTTTAGAATCTTATAGTAGTTCCTCATTTCTTGTTTCCCCTGGAGGCTTGCCATCCAAAAGTTCACAAACAAAAAGTTCATCGCTGTCCCTTCAAGCCATGGTTCAGAAATCTAACATTTCTCCATCTACCCAACGATTCTCCACTTACCCTGTCCAAGAAATCAAGACACCGCCATTACCTGGCCAAGAAATCAAGACACCGCCATTACCTGGCCAAGAAATCAAGACACCACCATTACCTGGCCAAGAAATCAAGACGCCGCCATTAACTGGCAAAAAAATCAAAACCCCGCCATTATCTGGTCTAGTAGAGAACACATCACCCATGGCTGATGTAGCAACACCTCCTTTACATATAGCTTCCTATGCTCTAAGCCCATCTTTGTTCTCCAATCTCAGTGGGTATGTGCCCACACCATCGAAGCTTGGTGGGGCTGTGGCCACCACACCTAATTTGAGCTGGCTCCAAGCTGGTTCCCTTGATACCATTTCTTCCTCACAGCTGCAACCCAGTTTAAACATCCTCTTGTGGTTGTCAACAAATGACCTGACATCGACATCTCCGTCCACAAACAGACTGTCGCCGGGTGATTGTTTAACATCTTCATCCACACAAAAACTAACCCCTGGTCATTGTCAACATAAAGGAATCAAATCTCCCTTGCCAGATCAGGGAGATGATAAAAACCCAATCAGACGAAAATTAACTTTCAGTGCAGTTTCTGAAGGTCAGGTGCCAACTAACACCCCCAGTGTTGTAATAAACCAGCCCAGTGCAGCAGACTGTGTGTTCTCACAGAACACTTGTCTTCAGCAGTCAGATGACAGTGACTGCTCTGACTCGATGGATTCCCTGTGTTCATCATTGCCCGCCAGCATTACAAGCGTAACTCTGGCCACACCCAAGCTGCGTCGGTTCATTGATCCGTCACTGTCAGGTTTTCTGTCCAGCCCCAGGATGCAAAGTGGTAAAAAAACAAAACAGTTGAAACCACAGACTACACCTAGGTGATGTGCAATGACCACAGTCTACACCAAGGTGACATGCAATGATAATATATTTACTTACGATATAGAATAAATGTATTTTGATAAATTTGTTTTTAATCCCTTTTGTAAACAATCACTGGTAATGTTTATTGGGCTAGCCACTGGTAATGTTTATTGGGCTATCCACTGGTAATGTTTATTGGGCTAGCCACTGGTAATGTTTATTGGGCTAGCCACTGGTAATGTTTATTGGGCTAGCCACTGGTAATGTCTACTGTGCTAGTCACTGGTAATGGTTCTATATTCATTCCACTGGGAAATTTATTGGGACATAAAAGCTTATGGAAAAGTTGGTTTTAGTTCTATAGGTTTCTATATCTCCCTGTGAATTTTCTCAGTTCCAGTAGCGCTGAATTTATAAGTTTTTTAAAGTCTCTGTTATTACTAGAAGTAGAAGGTTTGATTTTTTTTTTTTTTTAGGGTTTTAATATTGAACAAATGTCCCATGGAAATTTTTGTTTATTTCCATGGATCTCTATACCCTCCTTTTGAAATGTATCAATACCAGAGAAATACCTTTGAATAAGTTTCACGACGTTTCTAGATTATTCTAGAAGGTTTGATTTTCTTCTACGGCCGTTTAGGATTATATAAATGTCCTTATGTTTTTTGAATGCTTCTATAACATAACTTTCTATGAACTTCCTAAATGTTTTGTAATAAGATTTCATTGGAAAATTATTATGGAAGTTTCTCGAAATCTCAAAATTAATTTAAATTTCCAAATTAATTTTATCTTATAATGGCCTAAGCTATATACATAAATGAAGTTGTGGTCTCAGGTAACGGTACAGTAATACCTCTTGCATTCGCGATGTTTTTTCACAGATCTGCGAAATTTGGCATATTCTCTGAAAAACCCTGCTGATTTTTTAATGTCTTTGTGTAATTTTAAATTGATTAACTTCCTATACCCTCCACGTACAGTACATGTTTTTTTTTTAATTTTATTTAATTGTACCTTCGTTATAGGACTTGCGCGACATATGAAGTTTACCTTTCTGATAATGACAAAGAAAAGTCTGCCATTTAGTTTGCTGTCCCATTCCTTACCTGGTTTTACCTTACTGTGATGGCAGAAGATACTGTCAACCATGAATTAGTACACTATAGGGGTATCATTAGAACACTGTAGGGGTAACATTAGTATACCCTACTGTAAATGTGCTGGTGTGGCAAATAGCCATTAGGCGATACTGTACTCTATTTTTATGTCAACCATTTTTTTTTTAAAGGGTAATTTATTAAGCAAACTTTTTTAATTGAAACTAAAAGTGCTTTGAGAGCATGATTTGATTCATATTAAAGGGGCTAAACTCTAGAACTAAGCAGTTTTTAGCATTTTAATTGAGTAACTCGTACCAAACAATCGCCACGGGTTCTGGAACCTAACCTGACGAATGTTCGAGGTGTAACTGTATGCACTTCTACGTCTATTGAGGGATCTCGGCCAACGTTGGTAAACATACCCCTCATAATCCCACCGCGAAATGGGATCCCACTGGGAACTGGACCCCATCGTGGAACGGAATCCCACTGGGGTAAGAAAGTTGTACAAAAGTTGTTATAAATGTGTTTCTATAGGAGGACGTGAAAACTTGTAGTTGTTCACTTTAGAGACATGTTTTTCACAGCGCTCTTAATTTCGATGTTAGCGAAAAGTGTGCAGAAGGTTTTTTTCAGAATGCAATCCATGGAAACGCCGGGTATGTGTGCTAGTAATTGATATTGGAACAAATATGTATCGGTCCAAAAACTTTTGTAGACTAGCTGCATGCAGTAGCTGGTAATTGAAATCAAATTTTTATGATTACATAGATAGCTAATGGGTATTGGTGTAAGTAGGCCATATGTTTTAACAGGGCTATGCCATATGTTTTTAACAGGATAAATTATGGCTATTTTTTTCTTTTTACCAGGACTAGGTCGTATGTTTTACCAGGACTAAGCCATGTGTTTTTACCAGGACTAGGTCATATGCTATTAACAGGACTAAGCCATGTGTTTTTACCAGGACCAGGTCGTATGCTATTAACAGGACTATGCCATATGTTTTTACCAGCAATAGGCCGTATGTTTTTGCTATGCACAGTCTCCCTCTGACGGTTTAGACATCGGCTAAACATCTAGTCACAATTAATTGGCCTCGCCAACGTCTTGTGACCTTTGCAACCTGATCTTTGCTGTGTACAGAGGTCTTAGGTAATTGAGTGAAGTGGAAAGTAGCCCACCCACACCATGTGACCAAGCCGTAAACAAA
Organism: Lymnaea stagnalis; assembly: GCA_964033795.1. NCBI lineage: Eukaryota > Metazoa > Mollusca > Gastropoda > Lymnaeidae > Lymnaea > Lymnaea stagnalis. The sequence continues at coordinate 5,359,809 of CAXITT010000001.1, read as the reverse complement.
CATCGAGTGAGTTTAAAACATTGATCATTTCTGGTGATGTATAAGCTAAGCCCCCAAAGTGCCCAAAGCGGTCGCTTGAGTTTTGGAGGCCTCCCAAACATTTTAAAATACTTTACATTAAGTTGTTTCCACATTTAAACCTTGGGCCCCAAAAATATGAGGACCTCGGCAGCCGCATACCATGACATGGGCTGCATGGCCCACGCCATGGCTCTAAGCCCCCCCCCCCCCTTGTGGGGCCCTGGGATGTAAGAATCCATTAAAATATAACCAATTTCTGACCCCCCCCCCTCCCCACTTTTTTATTTTTTTTTTTTATCATTAAGTTTGTTCCACATTTAAACCTTGGGCCCCAAAAATATGAGGACCCCGGCAGCCGCATACCCTGCCATGGGCTGCATGGCCCACGCCATGGCTCTAAGCCCCCCCCCCCCCTTGTGGGGCCATGTGATGTAAGAATCCATTAAAATATAACCAATTTCTGAACACCCACCCTCCCCAATTTTTTATTTTATTTTTTTAACGCTAAGATGGCCTGCAGAGACATCCGGTTTCCAACGTTGGTTAAATCTTTCATTGAATGGCTTGACACAAACAGCTGTCAGAGAGATGACGGGATCCGATCAATAGCGTATCACATAGAAATTGAACATGTCAGGTAGCATGCACCGCTTCACACCGACCAAGGGGAGCCAACCCCTTCTCCATTGACCGGGGAAATGGTGTGGCCTAATCTTATGGGGGATAACTCCAGATGAATGGCCGAGATAAGCTCGTCACCACTGTGGGAGAATGGGGGAGAGAACCGCCTTTTTATATCAACATGATACTCCTGAGGGGGGTCTGCAAGACTGAATCGGTTTATTAAGTTGGTGGGTTTTAAACATGGCATTGATAGGTATTCATATGAAAGCTTGCTGGAGGTCGAACTACGAGGCTATGGTGTAGATGCCATGATTGGACACAACCCTCTGCCCCACTATCCCAACCGAATACATAAGTCATGCGAACATTGGTAAGTTTGTATACTGTAATTAGGAGGGAGAGACTTCAATCAGGTTAGAAAAATGGAAATGAGTGAAATAAAGTATGGGAAAGCCCGGGGGCAAAAAGGACGCAACAAAACTAAGAACGTGTCGGCAAGTAGCCTTCATCAGCAAACAAACAACAGTAAAAACAGAATTAATTTTTTTTTAAATTACACTTATCTGTAACATAGTATCTGTATGTAATAATGCTATCTAAAATGCATTCTATATTTTAAATATAGCATCTATTTGAATGAGTAAGCTTCAGTGGCGTTGTTGGAATTAGTGCCACCCAGGGTGGACAAGAAATGTTGCCCCCCCCCCTCACCCCAATACGAAAATCTCTGCCGTTTGAAGAAAAAACATGCAGCAACTCTATACGTAGAACAGAAAGTGCCCCCTCCCCCCCCCGGGGAGTAATCTCTGCCGTTTGAAGAAAAAACATGCAGCAACTCTATACGTAGAACAGAAAGTGCCCCCTCCCCCCCCCCGGGGAGCTGACCCACGCTGCCGCCCACCTACGCCAGTGGCTAGCCTAATTGATTTTTTTTTAATTATTGAGAGTGAACAAATATCTGGCGCCCTACGTCACGTTGATCGTTGTCAGTCCTTGTTCAATTCTGAGTGATAAATGTTCTTCATCTGAAGAAAAATGGCGCGTGCCTGCTAGACTTTTCTCGACCAGTAAAAGAAAGCTTCGCGTCTGAGGTTTAATATCACCGTATGTATCTTGGCTTCACGCTGTGTCTAAAACAAAAACCATCATCGGGGGAAATCCCGTCTTTAATAACACCATTCAGTGACGTGATCGTAGGTAGGCCGTTGGATTGTGTAGTGGCACCGTGCTAAGAAATAACCCGTTGGGGTTTGAGTAGCGAACACATGCAGGGAGGGGTGGCGTGTCGTGGGCTCTTGAAATACGGCACCACATGTTACAACGTTCAGTGGAGAGGAAACAGAGACACCACTATGTTTGGTGGTGTCTGGGTGCTGTTGACTTGTGAGACACCACTAATGTGCTCAGAGGCGTAGCGAGGGTGTGTGGCGCCCGGGGAAAAGATTCGCGCCCGGGGACAAGATCCATTTTAAAGTGCCCCTTTTTCTTTTTTTCAACTCTCAAACCCATTATTTTCATCAATAAAATAATATCAAAGCACATTTTGGCGCCCCTAACTAGTTGGCGCCCGGGGACATCTGTCCCTCCCCCTTTCCCCCCCCCCCTCCCTACGCCTCTGAATGTGCTAACCCAATGAATTGTATTTCGGTTCCTTTATCGTATTTTTTTGTTATTTTACTTAATTAAGTCGGGGATTATTAAATGATGATGCCCGCGCCCCACGGGAAAGGGGGGAGGGGGAGGCAGTGTCTGGGTGCGGGAAGATCCAGAAAATCACGTTTTATTTGCATTTTTATTGTTGGAGGGTGCTGGATATATGTTTTGTGATCAAGAGAGAGTGCGACACTGCAAACAAGTTTAAGAACCCCAAACTTAAATGGAATAATTTTATAGCATCGTAGTACCAGCATTTCACAAGGCCGACCAAAATACGCTGTCAATAAATAGTGATTGAAAAACATTTGAAAAGTTCATTCTGAGATAACCACGAAAAGGCACCGTTTCCCAGTGGTGGTCCGTGGACCGGGCCACGAGCCATATGTTGTCGGTTCGCACGACATGCGACCAGAAGCTCGGTAAAAAAAAAAGTTTAAAAAAACAGCCATAACAAAAAGAAAACAAAAAAACTAGATCTACATTAAGGAGTTGTTTTTTTTTTAATATTTGCCCTCCCCCCCCCCCCCCCAACCGAAGACTACCGCGTGTGTTCCAGTTTGTTTTAAAAATATTAAATTGCTGGCTTCCATAATGTGGCTGATATCTTTGTGAAATAATTTTAAATATCAAGCCCCGAAGAGGTTTGTCGCAACTTCAAGAGGGAGACCACTCAGAATATTTGTTTCATATTAGAAAAACTTAGCCACCCAGCTTGAACATTTTGGAAAACTTGCTGTACGGCATTTTAAGAACAAAAAATAAATTCTTCATTCGTACTCGCAGATTTAGCCGCTGGCGTATCAAGAAAAGGACGTTGGGGGGGAGGGGGGTATTTATTTTTGTCAGTTGTGAAAAGTGGAAATAAGAACACGAAATATGCCTCTTAAGTCGACCAAAAAAAAATCATCTTAATACATGGCATCACCCCAGGGACGTGCTGGCACATGGAAACCCGTGACGAACGGTGTACTAAGAAAGGCCCGGAGCCCCCCCCCCCCCCCCCCCCCCC
>CAXITT010000001.1:5343703-5355548 GCA_964033795.1 Lymnaea stagnalis | reverse complement strand
TGGGCCAGCACGTCCCTGCATCACCCCCTCCCGTCGTCGTGGGCCAGCACGTCCCTGCATCACACCCTCCCGTCGTCGTGGGCCAGCACGTCCCTGCATCACCCCTCCCGTCGTCGTGGGCCAGCACGTCCCTGCATCACACCCTCCCGTCGTCGTGGGCCAGCACGTCCCTGCATCACCCCCTCCCCTCCCGCACACACTTTTTTTTTTCTGGTGCCGCCATTGTTTGTTTTTTTTATGTGTGGACTACTACAGCAAACAAAACCCATTAAAGGGAAGTTACGCGCATACTTTGGCCCAAAGGTGGTGGTTCTTTTAAAAAAAACAGGAATCAAGATGTTGATAATGAGGATGCAGTGCAAGAATGTCTACAATGGCTTGACTCCCCTTCGGTGATGTATTTCTCGAATTATCAAAAATCCTTCCAGTCGCCATCACGCTTTGAGGAGAGTGTGGGGGGGGGGGGGGGGGGGGGGGGAGACGACAGTATACCCGCTAATCCACTAACGTTGCTCTCACTTCTGCTACGCTTTTCTTTGTTCTTGAGCCCCGTAGCTACACTGTAGTTTTTTTTGCGTTTTTTATTTTTTTTTATTTGGTGTTACAGAGGTTCTTGAACATAAATATTTAAACATCTGCTTCGCAAAATAAGATGTCACTTTTATGCAGACTTGTTAAATACTTCGACACTTTATATTATATGGTGTGCGAATGTATCAACTTAATTATATCGTACCGATACATAATTGTTAGAATGCATTATGGTCACTAAGTCGGAGGTTGGTGGAAATTTAGAACCTCTGCAGTAAGCCATTTCGTGGTGGCATAGATGGGCCATTTGGGCTTGTTAATAATCCAAAACATGTGGCACCTAAGTTTTTGTTGTGACAAAAAAAAGGGGGGGGGAGCATGGGTGTCCACTAAAAAAGGGGGTAGTGGTGCTTTTTTTTTTTTTTTAATATATTTTTTTTTTTAAATCCTTTGTGGGCGTCAAAAAAAAAAAATCTTGTTTTTTTTTTTTTTTTTTTTTTTAATATATTTTTTTTTTTAAATCCTCTGAGAGCGTCAAGAAACAAAAACTCATGTTCTTTTTTTTTTTGTTTTTGTGCATAGAATGGCAATTCTGGAACACAAATTTGACACTGATTTATTTATTTATCTGATATAATACTAGGATACCACTGAAAAAACCAGTGAGTAAGTAGGTGAGTAAATTTTAGAAGCTTGAAAATGTTAATCAAAGTATTTTGACAAAATGTTAGCATTGTCACACAAAATGATAGTACCGGTATTTTAAAAAAATATGTTAGCAAAATCCAGGGGGAGGGGGGCATTTGCTTCCCACTGCGGACGCCCATGGGCACCGCACCTATTGTAGATAGGTACGAGTGTACCAGACACATGTTAGTCTACCAGACATGCCTGAGTGTGCCAGACATACGTGAGTGTACCAGACATACGTGCGTGTACCAGACATACGTGAGTGCACCAGACATGCGTGAGTGTACCAGACATACGTGAGTGTACCAGATATACGTGATTGTACCAGACACACGTGAGTGTACCAGACATACGTGAGTGTACCAGACATACGTGAGTGTACCAGAAATACGTGAGTCTACCAGACACACGTTAGTCTACCAGACATGTGTGAATGTATCATACATACGTTAGTCTACCAGACATGCGTAAGTGTACCAGACATACGTGAGTGTACCAGACATACGTCAGTGTACCAGACATTCGTGAGTGTACCAGACATACGTGAGTGTACCAGACACACGTGAGTGTACCAGACATACGTGAGTGTACCAGACATACGTCAGTGTACCAGACACACGTGAGTGTACCAGACACACGTTAGTGTACCAAACATACGTGATTGTATCAGACATACCTGAGTGTACCAGACATACGTGAGTGTACCAGACATGCGTGAGTGTACCAGACATACGTGATTGTAGCAGACATACGTGAAGGACAGAATCAAGAGTAGGTCGGAGGCAATGCAATGCTGAATCCAACATTGGTTTCAGTCTTACGGGTAAGCTATGGGGGTGTCTGGTAATGGGCTGTGTGGTAATGGACTTTGTGGTGATGGGCTGTGTGGTAATATTCTGTGTGGTAATGGGCTGTGTGGTAATGGACTGTGTGGTGATGGGCTGTGTGGTAATATTCTGCGTGGTGATGGGCTGTCTGGTAATGTTCTGTGTGGTATTGGGCTGTGTGGTGATGGGCTGTGTGGTAATGTTCTGTGTGGTGATGGTCTGTGTGGTGATGGGCTGTGTGGTAATGTTCTGTGTGGTGATGGGCTGTTTGGTAATGCCGCGACCCTTTAATACAGTTCCTCATGTTGTGCCGACCCTCAACAATAAATTTATTTTCGTTGCTACTTCATAACTAGATTAGACTATATGTGTTTTCCGAAGGTCTTAGGCGACATCTGTGAAAGGATCGTTCGACCCCCCCACCCCCACCCCCACCCCCCCAAGGGGTCTCGACCCACAGGATGAGAACCGCTGGTCTAGAGGACAAAATTGAGACCTGTTAAGTGGGGCATTTAAGTATGACTATATTTGAGGACAACATTGATTAGGTCAGACAAAACTATGTATATAGAGAAAGTGTAGGTCAAAAGAACTTCGTAAGACTTTAGGAGAAAGTTAAAGTGGATATGACGGTGGGTGAGTGCATTTTTGTTCACGACAAGGTGGTCAGTGAGGCAGATGGTGACTTCAACTAATTTCAACAGCTTGATCGTAAATGGGACGATTAATTCTGTTAGGTCTATATGCGAACACGAAGTCATTCTACTTAAGAAAATTTAGTTTTAAGTTGGGTTTTTTAATTTTTTTTTTTTTTTAATTGGACACCTTCAGTGCAGCGATATTGCGCAGTATTATGGTAATTTATTTGAGCGGTATGCCGCAGGCAGCATTATTGAGTTCAACACCCATTAGATGGATTACAGTAAAGGTCCATTGGATTAGATGGATTACAGTAAAGGTCCATTGTAATAGATGGGTTACAGTAAAGGTCCATTTGATTAGATGGATTACAGTAAAGGTCCATTGAATTAGATTGATTACAGTAAAGGTCCATTGGATTAGATGGGGTACAGTAAAGGTCCATTGGATCAGATGGATTACAGTAACGGTCCATTGGATTAGATGGATTATAGTAAAGTTCCATTAGATTAGATGGATTATCGTAAATGTCCATAGATTAGACGGATTATAGTAAATGTCCATTAGATTAGATGGATTATAGTAAAGTTCCATTAGATTAGATGGATTATCGTAAATGTCCATAGATTAGACGGATTATAGTAAATGTCCATTAGATTATATGGATTATAGTAAAGTTCCATTAGATTAGATGGATTATCGTAAATGACCATAGATTAGACGGATTATAGTAAATGTCCATAGATTAGACGGATTATAGTAAAGGTCCATTAGATTAGATGGATTATAGTAAAGGTCCATTAGATTAGATGGATTATAGTATAGGTCCATTAGATTATGTCAGCGAAATAATATTTAATGACTGACCACAGCTTGAGAATTTGTTATGATATGTGTAAAACAAAATAAATTTGAGGGTGAGCATATTTTCAAACAATATTCATGGATTTAATCTTGTTTGGAAATCTTCTCCTACTCATGTGCTTTTACGCCGGAGAAGTTGTAACATGCAAATAGCAGTAATTTATGTGAAGCAAATCAGACCGTTGCACGAGTAGAAGCAGGATACCAGCTGTGTCAGTTTGTAGTTCGTGCAATTATTCAGCCACGGAGGAATATTTAGAGACAGTAAGAACAATTCTTGAAAGTATTTTTTTATAATAAATAAGCATAAGAATGCGTGGCCAAATGAATTCGGGGTGACTTGTTTTTTTTTAATGAATTTCCATACATATGGAAATTTTGAAACAAATTTCGACCATGTCTTTGGATTAACCCTTGATCAGCGAAGTTGGATTCTCTGTCACGACCAACATCAAGTCCAAAAAAAACACAAAAAAACAACACCAAAAAATAGCAACGTTTTGACTGGTGAATGTAATTTAGAAAATCGAATAAGCGTATGCGATACTGTCAACTATCTCAAATTAAGACAATGTGTGTGTACAATTCAATGCAGAATATATCGTTAAAAATGGCCTACAGTTTTTATTTATATTTATTTATATTCTTCTTGGTGAGCCGATAATGCAAATGGATTTATGTTTCTTTATGCTTAAGGTAAGAAGTAGTGACAATGGGAATAGTTTTCCTCGCGAAATAAACATTTTTAGTCCACGTAGTCAACAAGTTTTGACAGCACTATATTTGATGGATTACTGTTAAGGTCCATTAGATTAGATAGATTATAGTAAAAGTCCATCGTATTAGGTGAATTACTTTAAAGTTTCTTTGGATCAGATAGATTATAGTCCATTTGATTTGATGGATTATAGAAAAAGTTCCTTCTTTATGATTAAATGCTAAAATGTGTTTATAAAATTTCTCTCTCTCCCCCCCTCCCCAGGGGTGGACTGGGCCGCCGGGACATTGGGACGATTACCGATGGGCCGCTAGGACCGGTGATAGGGCCGCTAGGACCGGTGATATGGCCGCTAGGACCCGTGATAGGGCCGCTAGGACCGGTGATAGGGCCGCTAGGACCGGTGATAGGGCCGCTAGGACCGGTTATAGGGCCGCTAGGACCGGTGATAGAATCAAAATAAAAGTCACGAAGATAGGGCGGCTTTTTGTTTTTTTTTCCCGGGCCGCTTGAATTCCCCAGTCCACCTGCCCCCCCCCCTCCCGCGGCCGCCCCAACCTCCCCCCCCCCCACGCCTGACTACTTCCGAAATTCAGACCAAAATACGAAACACGACAGTCGAGCAGACTCAAACCCCTGCCCTAGATTTCAGGCGCTGGAATTTCCAAGCTTTAGTTCACAGCGTTTCCAGGTCAAGGTCTCATTTGTCGCGTGCAAAATCTTCATCTGTGAGCTGGCTAACTAAGGCATTAGGGTACGAGGGAACTCCACTTCATCCTATCTAATCTTCTCAATGTTTGAAAACATGGGGCGCCGGAAACGCCCTGACCCGTGAGCCGTAGTACCGCATGCTTGATTCACAGGGGGGCGTTGTGATCATTGTCGCGTAATCTTACGTGTTGGGACTATTCTAGTCTTTTGGGTAGCATCATTGTCGCGTAATCTTACGTGTTGGGACTATTTTAGTCTTTTGGGTAGCATCATTGTCGCGTCATCTTACGTGTTGGGACTATTCTAGTCTTTTGGGTAGCATCATTGAATGCTTCCCCTCATTACATTGATAAGCCTACTAATATAGAGCTGGACATTATTCATTCTGCCCACTCGGCCCTCTAAATTGATTTGATTTTAAAAATCGTGTGCACCCGGTGTGGGAGAATGTCTTGTTCAAAACGCAGAACCCAACAGGCGCGTCCCAAGGTCATTAGCACTAGGAGAATGTCTTGTTCAAAACGCAGAACCCAACAGGCGCGTCCCAAGGTCATTAGCACTAGGAGAATGTCTTGTTCAAAACGCAGAACCCAACAGGCGCGTCCCAAGGTCATTAGCACTAGACGAAAGGTACATCGCCCATGTCCACTCGTTACTAGGGTTTCTCTCTCGGCACGATTTTTATTAACAAGAGACTTCACTGGAAATGTTTCAGTCTCGAGAAATCTCGGGTACACACTGTTAAGATTACAATTTTCTTGTGGTTTTGTTTTTTTTTTTTAAACTCAGTAGTGACAGATCTCACAAAATGTCGCTATGAGCCAGGACCTGTTAAATCAAGTAAACTGCTCTGAATTATTAAGCCCAATAACCGTAGAACACATTTTTGAAGCGTTTTCAACTCACAACCACATTTATATCTAAAGGACCATGCACTTATTGTATAACGCTGAAGTGGTCCATCATTTTGTTATAGAATTTGTTATAAGGGGTGGGGTGGTAGAGAGCAATGTTATATAACAATTCTCTTTGTTCTTTTTCAATAAATCTTATTTTTGTAAAATTTCTGTTTTTCATAGCTACAAAATTACTCTAGATCAGCGGTTCTCAACCTGAGGGTCGCGACCCCTTTTAGGGTCGAAGCACCGTTTCACAGGGGTCGCCTGAGGCCTAAGGTCATCGGGAAACACATATAGGGCCAACTCTACAGTTATGAAGTAACAATGAAAGTAATTTTATGGTTGGGGGTCGCCACAACACGAGGTATTAAACGGACGCGGCAATAGCAAAGTTAAGAACCACTGCTCTCGATGATTTTAAAATAAAATAACTAAATTTAACAAATAAAAACGTACCTGCATTGTTTGCTTACAATCGTAAAATAATTGGCAAATCTTCGTAGCTTCATTACTGTAGCATTACTGTAGCTTCATTATAGCTTAATTGTGGGATAGAAGGAAGTTAGGATGGGGGTGGGGGGAATCATATTTATAAGGGCACATCAATTTCTTGTCAGGATGGCTTTTTTTTGCTTGAAATTTGCTTGTTTCCTGTTGTTTTAATGGTAGGATTTTAGTTCTCATTTTTATACAGCTCCTCCGAACTCTCGCAGAAGTGAATATATTAGAAACAAATTATCAGTACAAAATTTTTGTAGCACCAATATTATTTAAACGGGAAAAGGGAGTGTGTCTTGACATTTTATATAATATTAAGGGAGGGTGTCTTGACATTTTATATAGCCTAATATTAAGGGAGGATGTCTTGACATTTTATATAATATTAAGGGAGGGTGTCTTGACATTTTATATAGCCTAATATTAAGGGAGGATGTCTTGACATTTTATATAATATTAAGGGAGTGTGTATTCACATTTTATATAATATTAAGGGAGTGTGTATTCACATTTTATATAATATTAAGGGAGTGTGTATTCACATTTTATATAATATTAAGGGAGTGTGTCTTGACATTTTATATAATATTAAGGGAGTGTGTATTCACATTTTATATAATATTAAGGGAGGGTGTCTTGACATTTTATATAGCCTAATATTAAGGTAGGGTGTCTTGACATTTTATATAATATTAAGGGAGGGTGTCTTGACATTTTATATAATATTAAGGGAGTGTGTCTTGACATTTTATATAATATTAAGGGAGTGTGTATTCACATTTTATATAATATTAAGGGAGTGTGTCTTGACATTTTATATAATATTAAGGGAGTGTGTATTCACATTTTATATAATATTAAGGGAGGGTGTCTTGACATTTTATATAGCCTAATATTAAGGTAGGGTGTCTTGACATTTTATATAATATTAAGGGAGGGTGTCTTGACATTTTATATAGCCTAATATTAAGGTAGGGTGTCTTGACATTTTATATAATATTAAGGGAGGGTGTCTTGACATTTTATATAGCCTAATATTAAGGGAGGGTGGTAAAGCAAAGTCATCATTACACAAATATATAATTTCCTAAAAAAAACTTTTTAAACAAGCGCCCAGGAAATGAGAAACCCAATTCCCTGAATATGCCCTGCACGACAACTATTAACGGGAATATCTTTTTCGAGAATCTTTGGGACTTCTGTAGCCCGAAGCCAGCCAGGCCTTTAAGAAGGCTTCTTTTCAAATGATGGACACAGCGATGACTTTACATTTTTTTAAAACACAAAAAAACATGTAGTGCAGCGGTTCTCAACCTGTGGGTCGCATGACCCTTTCACAGGGGTCGCGTGAGACCATCTGAAGTCACATACACTCCACAGTTATAAAGTATTATCGAAAATAATTTTGTGATTGGGGGTCGCCACAACATGAGGAAATATATTAAAGGATGGCGGCATTAGAAAGGTTGAGAACCACTGATGTAGTGTGTCTATTTCTTAATGTCAATGTTTCATGTAGTGTGTCTATTTCTGTATATGTCGTGTTGTATGAATGTCTATTTACTATTTCTATATTATGTGTCGTGCTGTACATCTGAAGTGTCTATTCCTCTTAACTTTTTCAGTTGTTTCAAATTTTGCCTTACGGGACCTCTCTTTCATTGGCGACTTTCCCCAGACATGATAACAGTCTTTTCTGAACTTGAGTTCACGTCGGTATGTTTGGGGAAATTTGGAAAGTCCCAAGTCAGAAACCGTCTCAGATCGAGTCTGAAGCTCAGAGACAAGGCGACCTTGTGTATGCAGAGCTCTCCGTGCAGGAGGCGTGGATGGATGGTTGGGGGCGGGGTGTGTTGTGTCTGTTCAGTCTCAACAAATATCATGGTGTCGGAGTCGGGATACAGTATAAAAATTTTTAAAAAGTTGCGCAAAAAAAATATTTTGTTTAAAAATTTTTTTTTTAAATTTAAACGTAAAATTCCCAAATATTTTTTTTCGTTTTTCTCCCTGTCCCAAAATGGTTTGAAATCGAAGAATGAAATTTAGCCACGCATGCCACTCTTTGAGTGAATTCATATACCAGAATTCCAAACAGAGTTGTCTTAATTGTAATTCTGAAATTCGGTCTCAAATTCCATCTGGCTTGACAAGTTGATCAGCCTAATTGGCAACTCTGTAAAACTTCATTAGAGGAAGCTACAGCGGAGTTTTTTTGTTTATTTTTTAATGACACGTATAATAGCTAAGCTACACAAGAAGTATAAGATTAACTTCATACATTATATATCATTAAATATATGAGAACTATTCTCTTGTCGAGTGATGAGCAGTGTTTCTTTCAGACAATTTACTCTATGGGAGGGGGGGGGCATTTAAGATTTTGGTTGGTTGGGGGGCGGGCAGTAACAGAAGCCACAGACCACGGGGGCAGAGCGCCAGATTAGCGGGGGAGCCAAAATGGGCTTTGGCGGGATGTAATTTATGAAAATCATGGGATTCAGAGTTGGGGAGGTGGGTTAAAATGAATTGTGTGCCCTGGGACCAAACAACCTAGTGTGTGACTTCCGATGGCGAGTAAACTGGGGCTTTTGGTTGGTTGGGGGGCGGGCAGTAACAGAAGCCACAGACCACGGGGGCAGAGCGCCAGATTAGCGGGGGAGCCAAAATGGGCTTTGGCGGGATGTAATTTATGAAAATCATGGGATTCACAGTTGGGGAGGTGTGTTAAAATGAATTGTGTGCCCTGGCACCAAACACCCTAGTGTGTGACTTCCGATGGCGAAGAAACTGGGGCAGATGGGGTGGCCCGTCCAAGTGCCCCTTTTTCTTTATAAGGTGGGGCGGCATTTTGCAGACAACTGCAGAATTTGTATCGTGGAAAGGAGTGCGATAAACGTCTTGACCCGCCCAGGGCGTAACTATCACTAGCTACGCCATTAGGTATTGGATATATCTATCGGCACTAACACTAGCTACGCCACTAGGTAGGGTATCTATCGGGACTAACACTAGCTACGCCACTAGGCAGTGTATCTATCGGCCCCTAAAACTGCAATTTGTCATCGGGAAGTTGGGCAGAAATAGGGGTCGGGTGGGGGGAGCCCCTCCCACAACATTTTAAATTATTTCAAAAGCAAGAGATGCCTTGTGGAGTATACCTGAATTCACCGTTTCTGTTAGACTATTTGATCGGGGGGGTGGGGGTTGAGGGAGGGAAGGAAGGAAGTTTTCAAGTGTCCGGTGGAGTTATTATGGTGCCCAGTGCCATGCATAAATTGGATTCAATCCGGTTGTGGCGCACCCCAGGGTAATCATTTGGCACAATATTGGATGCAACCCCCGTACTATCACAGTAATCGACGTGAGGAAAGCAGAATTTGAGGGTACCGAAAACTAACGAGTGAAAGCGGATGCAGGGTCCCCTTAGGAAATTTTTGGTAAATTCAAAATGAAGTGTTGCGTTTTGGCGCATACTAGGGGCATTGTATCTTTTAAAGTGAACAGAAAATTTTTTAACATTTCAAAATGTAAGAATGCATTTTAGAATATATCTGAATTTACTTTCGCATCATTCTACACTTAAGCGAAGTAAAATGGGAGAGATGCTAGTTAAAAAATTAAGTGTCGCTTGAGTTTAGAGCCATTGTGTGGGCCAATGATTATTTCAGAAATTTTCCCCCGGGGGGACACTTCAGATTTTTCGGGGGGGGGGGCAGTGCCAGTTGATTTATTGTTGGACATAATTTTGCTCCGGGGGCACTTGGCTTTCCCCGGGGGAGCAGTGCCCCCCTCCCCGGAGATATAGCTGAAAGAAACCCTGGTGTGGGCCCTGAAATTCCTTCGGCTGCAAGGGGCCTCGGAATGTGGAATAAAATTATTCATCACTTTTTGAATGAAAGGTGGAGGGAAAAAAAAGAAGGGGGTGGGGGGACACAATAAAAAATGGTAATAGTCTCGAAAAGTTGGCTCTGCTGGACCTGGATGTGTTATGCAAACATTTTTGTATATATTACTCGATAGTAATATAATTTTTTTATTATTATTTAAACTATTTTGAACGCAAAATAAAAAGCAACTTACTTATAATGATTACCTTTTCTAAATGTTTGAGTAAAAAATGGAAGGGAAAAAAAAACTGCTTTGTAAAAAAAGGGTCTATAGATTTTTATGAGCTTTTATGAGCTCCGGTGTCACGTTAAGCTTTTATGACGTTTGACTAGAGAGTTTCATGTGGGGAAAAATATGACGTCAACACTTATAACAGTGTACTCTCAAAATAAACCATTTTTTTTTTTTTGTTGTCACCCGTATTCGCCGTATATTGTGACGTTGACAATCTAGGTTGGTGTTCGCGGGTTGGAGGGGTTGGGGGAGGGGGGACAGCGGCATGTAGGTGTTATGAAAACTTATCATCATTATTTGAAGTACGACACGGGGACTGATGACACCGGACTGGGACAGTAAACAACGCAGGACTCGTACGTTTTATTTTAACAGGCATTAATCTTGTGGGGAGGTGGATACTTTTAACGTCATTTTGAGGTTTTCATGAAACGTGTTAGGTGGAAATTTGTCCCACAAGAATTTCTTCGAATAGGATTAAATTTTTTGTGTTTTTATTTACACAACATGCAGGGACTAATATCTATGGATTGAGTTAGCAATGATAAACTTGACACTAAAAATGGACGAAATTACAAGCACCCCCCCCCCACCGCGGACATGTTATAGATCGTGCTAATTAATGAACAAGTTAAAACCCCAGAATGCCTAGAGCCATAACATAAGGCCTCTGACTGCCCTGAGCCATGCCATTAGGCCTCTGACTGCCTTGAGCCATGCCATAAGGCCTCTGACTGCCCTGAGCCATGCCATAAGGCGTCTGATGCATAGAGCCATGCCATAAGGGCTCTGAATGCCTAGATCCATGCCATAACGTATAAGGCCTCTGAATGCCTTGAGCCATGATATAAGACCTCTGAATGCCTTGAGCCATACCATAAGGCCTGTGAATGCCCAGAGTCATGCCATAAGGCTTAATGCCTCTGAATGCCTTGAGCCATACCATAAGGCCTGTGAATGCCCAGAGTCATGCCATAAGGCTTAATGCCTCTGAATGCCTTGAGCCATACCATAAGGCCTGTGAATGCCCAGAGTCATGCCATAAGGCTTAATGCCTCTGAATGCCTTGAGCCATGCCATATTTTAATACATTTATGTTTTTAAGGGCTGCAAACTATGACCCTCCAACTGGTTCAATTCGCAAGGTCTGGCATTTCATTTCCTTGCAACGATCAAATGCCGCCAGCCAACAGTTTTTGTGTGTGTTTTTTTCCTCAGAAGCTCCGGTGTCACGTTAAAGGCCATGTTTTGGTGACTACTGACAATGCAGCATTTTTCTGTGGTGTCTTGCAATGTGAAAGCCCGTCAATGGGTTGAGGAATGTGAGGGGGCGTCTGGGGGGGGGG
>CAXITT010000001.1:5331357-5343682 GCA_964033795.1 Lymnaea stagnalis | reverse complement strand
CCCCCCCCCCCCGTTGTTTTGTGATCCCCGCAGAGTAAATGATATCGCAAAAAATTAATTAGTAAAACGTCATTCATGACGACGTGTAGACTAAGTTGTACGCAGCGGCGTAGCTAGGGTTGGTGACGCCCTGTGCGGTCCGCACCCCCTTAGCTACGCCACTGGTTGTACGTATTATAGTGGTCTTGGGCAGATTTCAAATCGGCAAACTTAAGGAGACCCCCTGAGTCTGGGTAATTGATCGCCTTGAGGGCATAAGAAACCACTACCGGTAACTAAAGGATTGTTCGGGGTCATGAGGAAAGATGTACGGCTATGACGTCCCTTAATCTATTTCGGTATCAGGGCATTATACCACAGACTATTATAGCATGGATTTATGGGTTAAAAACAGTTTAGCATACGTTATAACATGTGGGATGGCGACCCCCTTTGGAGTCGAACGACAGTGAATTAAAGGTAATGTCTGTACTCTAGCACTTGTGGATAGTCCTTAATCCAGGGATGAGAGAAGGGGCATGGGGGGGGGGAGTATCATAACATTAATATCTGGCGTGTGAATATAAATATAAACTTTATTTAATGTACATACTTTCTTTTTATGAGCACGTTATAAATGTCTGTCAAAACGTTATATGATCTCAAAATTGGACACGTTCCCCCTCATGAGCCCCCACTCCCCCACCTGGTAACATTTGATATCGCCCCCCCCTCCTCCCCCCTTCATTACACAGACAGAAACTACCGGGTTCCCTGTTTTCTTGTTGCGTACAGTCCACGTCACACGGACGGAGCAGTTTGGTTTCGTATATTTTTTGTGTACTTTAATTTGTGTCCCCCCACCTCCTCCCCCACCTCCCCCCCCCACCCGGCTCTGCCGATCACGACCAGTGGGTGGCATGAGAAAGCCGGACTCAATAGGTTTGGTAGAATGCCGCCAGTCCGGGTTCCCTGTTTTCTTGTTGCGTACAGTCCACGTCACCCGGACGGAGCAGTTTGGTTTCGTATATTTTTTGTGTACTTTAATTTGTGTCCCCCCACCTCCTCCCCCCCCTCCCCCCCCCCACCCGGCTCTGCCGATCACGACCAGTGGGTGGCATGAGAAAGCCGGACTCAATAGGTTTGGTAGAATGCCGCCAGCGTGGGCGTGGGCAGGGGCTACACGAGACAAAGGTTGATTAATTACCATAATGACGAGCCATTAATTTGTATGTGAGGGAACTAACATATCAAGACAGGGTCTCCCGGCCTGGGACATCACGCCCCAAAGGGGTGCGAGGTGGCATTTCAATGGTGCCAGGGAGAGTGGTTATAAGAATAGGGGAGTCACTGACTTTGAAGTTATTATAATTTTCAAAAAAAAAAAACGATTTTATAATTTCTTAATTAAAATTTTACTTTTTTGCCAAGTTTATTTTCCTATTTTGCATCTCTCTTAGACATTAAATTACAAATTAGAAGGGCGCTTTTCCAATTTTAAATTGTCACTTTTGTAGGAGTACGAGACTAGGAATAAGTCAAACAATTTTAAAGAAAAGGAAATGAGCGAAACAAAGTAAGGGAAAATCTGAAGAAAAGAAGGACGTGACAAAATAAAGAACGCGTTGGCAAGGAGCCTTCGTCGGCGAACAAACAAAAAAAAAAAAGAATCGAATACAACTAAAACCTATGTGAAATGTAGTCTCCGAGAGGACAGCAAGAAGAAGCCAAAGAATATGGTCTCTCATTTCTAAGACCGAAAAATGTCACATCGCATTACGTAATTTTACTATTTTAGTTATGGTTTTCGTAAAACATGGCTGCTAACAACGTATTTAAGCAAAACCAATTTATTTGCAAAACATTTCGTTAAATAAACAAGTTTTCGTCTAGGTTAAGACCCAATACGCTGGCTCAGCTTAACGTAAATGTATCAAGCAGCTTTTGAGAGATTGGCCAAACGGAGTACCCGGGTGTTTTATGAATAGCTTTCCGCCATTTAAAGAGCTTGTCCAAACCGCATGCCAGGATGTTCTATTAATAAAATTCCACCATTAAATGAGAAACTCTATTTCACAGAACGCGCAGACTATAGAAAAGCTGCGGAAGCCCCGTATTATTAGCCTACATAATATACTTAAATAATGATACACATACCGTGAGACGGTGTTAGAAAAGGGAACTGAAAACGTGTTTTTGCGAGACGCGCCCTTTTTTAAAATTAATTATGTAATTTTTTTATATATGCTTAGAAAATATTTTGGGAGCCGTATATCAGTTTGGATTAATAGTTTTACAAGAGAAAAAAAGGGAAAAAAAGCTACATCTATTCCTTCAACTTGCCGACAGCGGCACCAGAGCCGCGGTTTGTCAACCACTGATGTATTAGGCTAAATCATGAGTGGTGGTGCGGCGGCGTGGTGGTGTTTTGCTGGTGAATTCATTGGTAAATTGGTCAGTCAGATGCTACCAGGTCCGCTGTGCTAGTGGATATCCTGACTTGACTACGGTACTCCACAGATTTGGTCCTACAACGGCGGCACGGCACGCCTTCCCTGACATATTGCGTGTACCCGCGGCCCTTCCTTCATTCCATGTCCGTGTCAGCCGCTCCCTGTGAATGGCGTGTTTCAGACCGACTGGGCTCAGTTAGAATTGACGACCTTACTATCAACTGCGACGACTGCCAAGACATGCCTCACCCCAATAATTTTGTGCTAAGTGGTGGCAATAAAAATAAAACAACTCTCTAACCTGCCAATATCCCCTCCTCGCTCCCCCCCCCCACACTTTTTTCCCTTTAATCTTAAACTTGAACTGAATGGGGTCTGTAGGTCTGTTTTTGAGGCTGGACTTCTTTGGGCCCATAGTATAGAACAGCAGTTCTCAACCTATGGGTCGCGACCCCGTTGGGGGTCGAACGACCCTTTCACATGGGTCGCCTAAGACCATCAGAAAACACATACATTCTACAGTTATGAAGTAGCAACGAGAAAAAAATGTTTGATTGGGAGTCGCCACAACATGAGGAACTGTATTAAAGGGAAGGTTGAGAACCACTGTATAGAACAAAGCTTTAGGCTTCTGACATCCGAAGGAGCTGATTATTATAGACGAGCTGAATGACACGAAAGTCTCTTAAATCTGATTTAAGAGGGCACATTTAAATGGATGTATCTTTAGTTGATTTTTTAAAGGTTTGGGGGGGGGGGCGGGTAAAATGTTGTTTACAATCGCAAATTTTTCATATTATTACAAATTATGTCCTTTCATCCCCCCCCCCCCCACCCTAACCACTTTGTCATTTATTTGTTGAATTTTGTGTATGTTTGTTGTTTGGGTTTTTCGTGGCAAAAAATGTAGGGGCCACATCCAGGAGCCCACCCAAACTTTACCTAGCTAGGCCATATGCCACTCCCACTCCTGTTAAAATCACATTTTTTTTTGGTGAAGAGAACAGCTAGGCATCATCTGTATTAACAGGCCATAAGACGAGTTCAAGACATTAATTCCATCCAGGGACAGAGTTCATAATTTAATAACACTGTACAGTAGGATATCACACATCCATTCATTTTTGTCCGGGCCTTGGCTCGACCTCTGAGGACGTGTCGGCGATAAATCCACCCTTGCGAGGCTGGCGGGCAGGCTTCAGGAATGTTGAACGTTATCATTCTTAAAATTCAACTTTACGGAATGTCTAAATTTATAACCACCGCAACCCGTAATGTCATTGGTGGGAGAGCCTACCACGTGACTTTTCATTCACAAGCCCTAGCAGGGGAAATAAGCCGACCACCGTGTTGTTCTTTGGTGTTACAAGGCCTGGGAGTGAGAAAGTAGAGCTACGGGGAAGAGAACGGGGCTAGACGGCAACAGGCTTTCATTGGGTTGTTCGCTCGGCTTTTATTCGTCGTCGCCGGCAGAGAGCACAGCGGAAGACGTCGGGAGGATTTTTTGGATAAGTCTAAAACAGGAATGTTACTAAAAGTTTGGGTTATTCTCTGTGTATTCTAAATGATTTGGGTAAGGTTATATTGTTAACTTTAATTAAATAGTTACTGCTAGTAGTAATATGGTAATTGTATCATCTATGATGATACAGTATAGTCCGTATAGTCTACTATGCATATTTAAATTGTATTATTATTATTATTGAATATAGCCCTAGTGCGGCCAAGATCTAGGACTAGGGAGGGATAAAGCTATCACATGAATTTATGTGGGCAGCATTTTTTGTTTGTTTGTTTGTAATGATGGCCTTCATTTCAGAGACGTTATTTTAAAAGTAAACTGGCCTAACAAGTGCTGGCCAATCAGCAACTTAATTAACTATGCTTCAAGATTTAAACATATTTTATATTGGCATTGGTAATTTGGATATTCTTGATAAGTTAAAAAAAAAAAATCTCTTAAATACTGCACTACACTACCGACACCAATAGTTTTAGTTAAGTTGAAATTATGACCTTGTGAAACAAGCTAGCTTTCAATTCATCTTAAGCCTGTGCCGGGGACGTCATTTGGGTAGGGCAGGGAGGGGCATCCCCCCCCCCTTCTTTAATTTGGCTATTTTATATCTCACTAACTAGGTATCAGTATAAATCTAAGACAGCAGAAAAATCAAACGTGGACGAAAATAAATAATAATGAAAAACACAACAACTAAACAACTGGTTCATTTAAATTTTCAATAGAAAACATCAATCATAATCTGACAAGTCGTATTTAAATTGCTAAGTACTGTGTCGCATCCATTAATATTAAAACAACTCAACAAGCACCCAAGTTTTTGTCCAACCCTCCCCCCCCCCTTTTTTTTTAAAATTAAAAAAAATGTTTGAAATGAAGTTCTACTGTCTATGCCGGTGCCTTAATACAAAATTGAATAGCTAGACATTGAAAGAAGTGCCCTGGCCCTTGTAGACTATTTTCAAATGAAATATAACATTGACGGGCCTAACCTTTTTTTCAAAAATTATAACCTTATTGAAATTCATCATTTATTCAGCTTATTGCACCAGAACATCAGCAAAAGTAATTTGTCGTCATTGGATTGATTGAACTTTAACTTGAATCAGTGCCCACATTTCATGCAATACGTTTGAGTCCGTCTGAACAAGATTACATCTTTGGATTTACTGGACCTGATGCTGTTCTTACAAAATTTTTGGATCCTTAATCGACAACCTGTTCAATACCTGGAGTGGACTTAAACAATCTATCGGAAACCTGCCATCTCAAGTGGAATATATTCAATGAAAGATAAAAAGTGCTCGGATTTCGTGTTCATGCCTTTGAAAGATGGAGCTCGGGGTCAAGCCCCCCGTGCTAAAGACGGGGGTCCTACCAGAGACAGACTACCCCTAGTGGCCGAGTTGGATACCCCCGCTGGGATGGTGTCAAAGGAGGTTCGATCTAAGATCGTTGTGGTTGGTTCCTGTGGGTGTGGCAAGACCGCTCTTATTCATCGTTACGTGCAATCATTGTTTTTGGAGGTGAGTACATTTTAATCACGGTATGTTTATGAAATTATTCAAAGGACTGTCAGTAATTAGTGAGACTCTTCTTTACACCATCTCTGTGGTGGATATATTAGTAGTTAGTTGTACTGTGTAGAGCAAGTTCCTTGGCCATTATTTTGTAGACTTCCATTGTCATCTGATGATGCTAATCAGAGCCTATCCTTTTAGTTAGCTAGTGAAATTTAGAGTTTAGAGAGAAATTGCTCTCCACATTAGGGCCTTGAAGTTGAGGAATTCTAAACCATGCTGTGACCATCTCAGTTACAATTGCATTGTGATATAGGCATATAGGATCGTTGCAAACTCAACTTGGGCGACCCCCCTCCCCCGGTGTTCGAAGCCTTCCCCCAGACCTTGGCCTTGGTCAACACTTTGTATGGTTTAGTTAGCTAGTGAAATTTAGAGTTTAGAGAGAAATTGCCCTCCACATTAGGGCCTTGAAGTTGAGGAATTCTAAACCATGCTGTGACCCTCTCAGTTACAATTGCATTGTGATATAGGCATATAGGATCGTTGCAAACTCAACTTGGGCGACCCCCCCCCCCCCGGTGTTCGAAGCCTTCCCCCAGACCTTGGACTTGGTCAACACTTTGTATGGGTCATGAGAGATTTGGTGTTGTCAACGGTGTTTAATTTTGGAGTTCACTATTAGTTATAATAATAACAAGCTATTACAATACTATTACGAATAATAAGTCAATAATTACTCTACATTTTTCATAAAATTCAATTATCAAATCCAGTGATTTAAAAAAAAAATGAATTTTATCTTTAGTAAGCCTATAAATTAACTTTTGGTTTTAAAACCAGCTGGGTGGCTATGCAGTCAAAACACGTGCTGTTCCTTACTATAGATAGACTATAGGATTGGCGTTAAATTCCCAGTGGCCAGTCTAAGATACCGTTCGCTGACGAAGGCTTCCTGCCGACACGTTCGTTCGTTGTTTTGATGCGTTCCTTTTTTCAGGTTTAACCCTACTTTGTTTGACTCGTTTTATTTTGTGCTAATCTGATTGTATTCTCTCCCCTTATTACCCTGACCAGTCTAAGCCCGGCCAGTCTCTCCCCTTATTACCCTGGCCAGTCTAAGCCCGGCCAGTCTCTCCCCTTATTACCCTGACCAGTCTAAGCCCGGCCAGTCTCTCCCCTTATTACCCTGACCAGTCTAAGCCCGGCCAGTCTCTCCCCTTATTACCCTGACCAGTCTAAGCCCGGCCAGTCTCTCCCCTTATTACCCTGGCCAGTCTAAGCCCGGCAATGAAAAGAGCCTTTATATCCCCCAATACCCCACCAAAATTAAATAAAGATAAAAACAAATATTGAGCAGTTGTATTGTGTTTTTTCTCATATTTTTTTTTACCTGGAGAAATTCAAAAGCAGGCAAAAAAAAGTGTGGGGGAGGGGGTGCGGATTGAATTCTTGGATTGGAGTGAGTAGATGCCCCACGTAAGAAGCAAGTAGACGCCCCCACGTGCGTGCTTAATAGTCTTTTTATGGGGCCTTAAACTTAAAACCCTGACCAGACTAGGTCACTAGTTGTGTCTGGCCTCACTCTTGGGGCCGTTTATCTTACCGCGTGTCATGTGATACTGCTCTGACACGCTGTAATTATCGCACGTTCACACACTGTCCATTTATCAACAACTGGTTCAAGTAAAAATACAGACTGACGGCAAACTGGCATTGACAGATTGCAGACACCGTGTCCCCCCCTCCTCCCCCAGATTACTGACACACCATGCCCTCCCCACATCTTGTAAACATGGGAATCCCTTGTTTTGAATAGATTGTTCTGAAAATATCCAGGTCATTTTTGTATGGGGATAAAAACAAGCGCATAATGTTAACGGGTTCTTCCATCATATAATGTTATGTCAGTCTTCTTCCCTTATAGCTGTATGCGTTTGACCAGGCAGAAGTTTACCGCTATAACGTACTTGATATAAGATATCGTAAATGCTTTTATAGTGTGATGTGAAGCTGTTAAAAGTTAGGCATGCATTTAGTTTCTAGATATTCTGAACGTACAGTTCTCATAAACACTGTCCCATTTGAAGCTATTTAGAGGATTTGGCCTGTTATTTTGACAGTTCCGTGGTATTAACAAAGTGATATGTCTGCTGTAATAGCAAAGTGATATGTATGTGGTAATAACAAAGTACTATGTCTGTGGTACTAAGCAAAGTTATATGTCAGTGGTAATAACAACAAAGCGATAAGTCATGTATGTCTGTGGTAGTAGATGTCAGTACGACAAATAAAACTATAAACACGTGTGAGGTTCGAAAGAACAAGGTATTCACGCGTCGAGTTCAGATTCAGGCCACTGGCTGAATATAATATGTTGACCACTATTGCATGAAGTTTGAAAACAGAGTTGGGTAAAAAAAAAGGGGGGGGGGAGGGGATATTAACGTGAACTAACAACAAGAGCTGAACATGTTGCCAACTATGAGATGCTTGAGTCAGTGGCACCCGGTGTGGTCCGCACCCCACTAGCTACGCCACTGGCTTGAGTTGGAAGTTTTTGAAACAGAACCTTTCTGCTGTTGATGGGACGATGCTCTTCCGTCATCTAAAAAAAAAGGGGGGGGGGGAGGGGATATTAACGTGAACTAACAACAAGAGCTGAACATGTTGCCAACTATGAGATGCTTGAGTCAGTGGCACCCGGTGTGGTCCGCACCCCACTAGCTACGCCACTGGCTTTAGTTTGAAGTTTTTGAAACAGAACCTTTCTGCTGTTGATGGGACGATGCTCATCCGTCATCCTCGTCGTTGGAATTCTCACGTGGCTACGCGAATGTTGCCGGCCGGCCGTATGAAGTCCATTCATTCATGGATTCCTGGCAATGCAAAGGTTAACGTGGGGTCGGCCATTCCTTCTCGGGGATGGGTGAGAGTAGAGAGGCCCGGGGAAGGGTGGTGGTGGTGGCGAAAGCGAGGCAACTAACATTTGTTGCGCCGAGTCGGGATCCTTACAAAGGTGGCCATCAAGCGTGGAAAATCCACCACCAATTACAATGGCGGTGTTTTCGCGTCCCGTTTAACAAATGACGTCGATGTAGGACAAAGACTCGCTACCCCCTCCCCCTAAACCGTCCACTGACCCAACCGAGAAATATTTCAGCAAGAGTGTAATCGCAGCCTATCCCACACTCCCTGGTGTACTAATGTCCGCGTGGTAGAGACACACCTAAGGTAGGCAGGCCGCTGAGGATGAGAGCCCCTGGTGATGAGGACATCCCCCCCCCCCGTTCCATGATGAGAGCCACTAATACTACATGCATTTCAAATTTGACAATAGTGACAGACATTATGAGAGTAAGGACAAGGATTGCAATATTTTCTCTGGACGCCCCGTCATCCTACAATCGGATCGCAGTATAAAAACTCAAAGTATAAAACTACCGTATAGTTTATAATACTGTAGACTATCGGCTATCGACTACTATTATCTTCGAACATTTAGATCTCATCCCCAGTGAATTCCTTGCTGTTCAAATTCAATATCCTCCTTTTCTTACACACACATGTTACATTTTTTTCCTCCACCTGCAACTCCCCCCACCCCAATCCCCCATAACTGTTTCACACGAGAAAGCAGACACACCGCCAAGAAATAACAAAATGTACACCAAGAATAACTCGTCCCAAGATTTCCAGTCTCACCACCATGTTACACGCATACACTTCACACACAGAGCACGGGGGTGTAGGTGTGTAAGGGGATGGGGTGGGTGTGTGTGCGTGTTCTTGAGTGGATAGCCTAATCCTATTAGGCCTAACAGTTAATCCGTACCGGTGTCGTGCAGGATTATAAAAAAAAAAGGGGGGGGTGTCTTTAGATTAACCCTTGGCCTTGACTTGTGCGTTTTTATTGACGTTCGGTGAAATAAATATTATTTTAAATACCTGTATAAGTATGGACCGACCTGGTTCAAGCACCCCCCCCCCCCGCCCGGCTTAGCTTTATGAGGAGTCCGACCTTTAGATAAACAACACTTTAATACAAATACCCGGTGTTGTATGTTCACTTATTGTACAGGCTGGTGTATGTCCACCTATTGGACCAGGCTGATGTATGTCCACTTATTGTACATGCTGGCGTATGTCCACTTATTGTGCATCTTCACTTGTACTAAGCTTGTGTATCTTCACTTGTACTAGGCTTGTGTATCTTCACTTGTACTAGGCTTGTGTATCTTCACTTGTACTAGGCTTGTGTATCTTTACTTGTATGAGGCTTGAGTATCTTCACTTGTTCTAGGCTTGTGTATCTTCACTTGTACTAGGCTTGTGTATCTTCACTTGTACGAGGCTGGTGTATTTTCACTACTAGGTTGGGGTATTTTGATGTGTACTAGGCTGTTGTTCTGAATTGTGGCTGTACTGGAACAAACATTCTGTTGTTTTTTTTTTTATAATTTCATTGCATACATTTTTTTAAAGAGTTAGTCCAGGTAAGCTTGAGACACCTACTGATGCATACTGCTTTTTTTTGGTATGCATATAGTTGTAAGAAAATTAGCGTGTTAAGTTATAAGAAGCATTGCGTGCTCTGCAATCGTTCAGTGTGTTTAGTAACTAGTTTGTTCCCTTGATCGTCACGATAGGGTGGCGGTGGCCGGTAGCCATTCAGTCATTCATTAGAGCATTAGCATGACAAAAACACATTGTTGTACCCACACGTGGTCTATAAATTAAACTGGGTCGCAAGGGGGTTATTCCCAGGTAATCTGGAACAGCGTTTCCCCCAAATGGTGGTCTGCGAACCGATAGCGGTCCGCGAACTGAGGGTGGTCCGCGAGTCTAACACTGTGGTCCCACCACACCACATGAATATCTATTTATGGTCAAATAAAAAGAACATGTTATTAGTTAATCTGGCACCTTACCCTGGTACAGCTTGGAAACATGTCCGCCGGTCCTACAGATTTAAAGGTTTGGGAACCGCTGTCCTGGAACATGTTTTATCACTGAATATTCTTTCACAGGCTTGCATTTCTAAATTTGTTATGTGAAAGTTAGTTTTACTGTCATATTTATGGGGCCATATATATATATATATATATATATATGACATATTAAAACACTTTCAAGGCAACTGCTCAGTTCGATGGACGAACAGCTAACAACAAACTGCTTATACTTATAGGACAAAAAAAGGTCCACACACTTTCCGTTAATTCAAACCCTTCGAAAGAAATGACATCGTTTTAAAATAAGTACATGACATACCGGAAGTACCGATTTAAAGTTCTACTTTCATTACCTCCTCCCCCCCCCCCCCTTACTTTTTTACCCCCCCCCCCCCGTACACTGACTGCAATACACCCCCTATATCACGTTCGTTGCAACTTTCTTCACCTTTCTTCACACCCTAAGCCTATGTATAAAAAAGCCACCAACATAACACCATGTAATAGAGACATGCCACCCTCTTACACCTCTATTACCAAACACCTCTACTGCCAGACGGCCTCCATCAAAAAGGCCGTCGTAATGTCAAGCCTCTTGCTGTGAGCCGAGATTCCCTGACAGGAAAAGCATAACTCTCAAGTTGTTCGCTCCCTTGAGGAGAATTCTCCCCGAGGTGCTCTAGAAATGATGACGTCAAGCTTCCGTTTTCGACTACTTCTTGCCGGGATCTATTTGAGGGTAAAATATATCACTTGATATTTTATTAGATAAGGGGCACCACTCCGGGCAGACTCGGATTAATCGAATTTTTCGTTTAAGATAAGCAACAGCACGGTCGTTTATTTTGTTAAAGAGTTGTGAGCCCATCTTTTGATGAGTTCCACTCAAGATAACAGCTATTCAACACGTTTAACTTTTCACAAAGCTAAACTGAACACATTATAAACAGTGACGTCATTTGTGTGTGGCAGCCCCCCCCCCCACACACACACACAAACTTTAGAAGATAACCAACTTTTGGTTTTGCCCCCCCCCCCCCCCGGAAAAACTGAAATTACGCCCCTGATTATAAATGAGCTAACATTTCTCTGGCCAGACTAGTGAAGAAACTCTTACCAAGTTCTACAAAGGCAAACTATGGTTAATCTTATCCCCCATGGAGGACAGCTCCCATGGGATGGGATGTCATAAATAGGAGTGGATGTCTTAGTCTCGAAATTCTGATTAGTATTTTCAAAAATTCCCCAACCTTGGCCGCTAGCAGGATTTGTTTTCTTTGCGAACAACATGTTTTCTGAACGTATCTGGAAGTGAGAGATTTGCGGAAGCTGCTAAAAGGGTAGCGTTGCCCTCCCTTTAAAGTTTCACCTCCTCAGTTATCGCCCTCTGCGGCCGACGACAGGGTGTCTCAGCATCATCGTGGCTTCAATCATCTTTGTCTGATATGCCGATGATCTTTGTCTGATGTGCCGATGATCTTTGCCTGGTGTGTCGATGATCTTTGTCTGATGTGCCGACGATCTTTGTCTGATGTGCCGACGATCTTTGTCTGATGTGTCGATGATCTTTGCCTGGTGTGTCGATGATCTTTGTCTGATGTGCCGACGATCTTTGTCTGATGTGCCGACGATCTTTGTCTGATGTGCCGACGATCTTTGTCTGATGTGCCGATGTTTGCCGATGTAAACACCTCCAGAAAGGTCGGTTTATGTTCGTGACGTTTTAAACACCGACCTTTCCACCACGCCCCAAACACAATCAGAGCTAGAGATGTGTATGGCTTACACTTATTGGGAGTTAGAAGGTGTGTGTCAGAGCTAGAGATGTTGATGGCTTACACTTATTGGGAGTTAGAAGGTGTGTGTCAGAGCTAGAGATGTTGATGGCTTACACTTATT
>CAXITT010000001.1:5247114-5317079 GCA_964033795.1 Lymnaea stagnalis | reverse complement strand
GATGGATTTCTTGATTTGACAATTTCTGCCCTTTACTTTTTTTTTTTTTTTATTTCTATTTTTTTTCTGCTTTGAATGTCTGTTCTTTTCTTCTTTTTCCCGACGGTCATGTCGACAATTCCGGAAATGCAATCTGGCTTGTGGGGGTGGGGGGGGGAGCGAGAATTAAATAACATAAAATAAATAGCTTTCTTGTGACAGCTGTGATCGTGTGACAGGTGTGCTCGCGTGACAGCTGTGTTCGCGTGACAGCTGTGCTCGTGTGTCTTCTGTGTTCGCGTGACAGCTGAGCTCGCGGGACAGTTGTGCTCGTGTGGCAGCTGTATTCGCGTGACAGCTGTGCTCATGTGACAATGTGCTCGTGTGTCAGCTGTGCTCGTGTGACAGCTGTGCTCGTGTGACAGATGTACTCGTATGACAGCTGTGCTCGTGTGACAGTTGCTCTCGTGTGACAGTTGTTCTTGTGTGACAGATGTACACGTGTGACAGATGTACTCGTGTGACAGCGGTGCTCATGTGACAGTTGTTCTCGTGTGACAGCTGTGCTCGTGTGACAGCTTTTTTAGATAGTTATTTATTTTATTTGTTTTTGCTTTTTATTTTGTGTAGAAAATTAACCCCGAGTTTGGGATCGTCAAGACTCCTATTACTTCCATGTTATTATTTGTAAACCCCACCTTTGCTGGTCTAAGGATTTAACTTTGTTCTAATCATCCTCCCCCACAATAAATCAATAAATAACAATGAATTATAAAAATTGTTGAGATCTAATATCAAAAGATGTATCGCTATAAAATTATCAGGCTTTTAAACTGATGTCAAGTTGTTTGCAAGCAAATTGCTTCGCTACGTCTGATTTTCGGATTTTGTTCTTTATTGTTGTATTAGCATTGAGCCGAAACGTTGTGTTAACATTGAGCCGAAACGTTGTGTTAACATTGAGCCGAAACGTTGTGTTAACATTGAGCCGAAACGTTGTGTTAACATTGAGCCGAAACGTTGTGTTAACATTGAGCAGAAACGTTGTGTTAACATTGAGCCGAAACGTTGTGTTAACATTGAGCAGAAATGCTGTGTTAACAATGGGGCCGAAACGCTGCGTTACCATGCCATTGAGCCGAGATGTTGTGTTAACATTGAGACGAAATTTTGTGTTAACATCAAGTGGGCGTACAGCAAACCCTTACGACGCTTTTAAAAAAACCCGGGAAAAATTACATGAACTATTTTTAAATATATTATGTAAACATATGAAGAAATTTATTACGTCAGTAACACAATAATAATCTCAAATGGGATTGCTGTAAGATAAAAATAGCTTGCGCTGAAAACATTATTACTTTGATCCAATTTTAAAGCCATTCTTTTTTTCTGAAGTGTGTGTGTTTTTTCTTCTTCTTTCGAATGACGTATTTATATAAGAAAGTGCATGGATACGGCAAAGATCCTCAAGCCACGAGATGTGGCTTCCTGATCCCAAGGGGGTTGAAAAGGTTATGCAGGTGGGGGTTATCACTTGGAGTATTTGTTGTACCTGTTTTCTCAATGGGGTGCTGCTTGAAGCTCGAGACGGGGCGGTGATGAAAACAAGATGGATTTGTTTAAGGTGCGACTTTTTTTTCCTTTTTTTTTTCTTTGGAAGATTTCGACTTTTACGTCTCAGGATGTTGAGTTGTCAAGGCTTCTAAAATATGAGTGAACATTTACAGATCACCAGGCTTGATTTTAAAATCGTGTCATTCACCCCAGAGTGATAATTATGTTTCACCACAGAGCGATGATTATGTTTCACCATAGAGTGATAATTATATTTCACCACAGAGTGATAATTATGTTTCACCATAGAGTGATAATTATGTTTCACCACAGAGCGATAATTATGTTTCACCATAGAGTGATACTTATGTTTCACCACAGAGCGATAATTATATTTCACCACAGAGTGATAATTATGTTTCACCACAGAGCGATAATTATGTTTCACCACAGAGCGATAATTATGTTTCACCACAGAGCGATAATTATGTTTCACCATAGAGTGATAATTATGTTTCACCACAGAGCGATAATTATGTTTCACCACAGAGTGATAATTATGTTTCACCATAGAGTGATAATTATGTTTCACCACAGAGCGATAATTATGTTTCACCATAGAGTGATAATTATGTTTCACCACAGAGCGATAATTATGTTTCACCATAGAGTGATAATTATGTTTCACCACAGAGCGATAATTATGTTTCACCACAGAGTGATAATTATGTTTCACCATAGAGTGATAATTATGTTTCACCACAGAGCGATAATTATGTTTCACCATAGAGTGATAATTATGTTTCACCACAGAGCGATAATTATGTTTCACCATAGAGTGATAATTATGTTTCACCACAGAGCGATAATTATGTTTCACCATAGAGCGATAATTATGTTTCACCACAGAGCGATAATTAAGTTTCACCATAGAGTGATAATTATGTTTCGCTATGTGCACATTGTTACACATTTACATTGTTTATGCATATGTTTTTTTTTATTATTTCTTTCCAGACATACACGCCAACAGGATTTGACACATACAACTGTCAGTACAGTGTTTCGGACACATATAAAATTCTCATGTCTATATGGGACACTTCTGGTAAGTCATTCACTCAATCACACATGCATACACTTTCATACGTTTCATGCACCACACACACGGGCTCACACGCCAACACAAATCAATCCACACATCTCATTTTTTGTGTGTGTGTGTGTGTGTTTATTCCTCCGCAATAAATGGGGCGCCCCGCCCCCCCCCCCTTCCGCGCAAAATAAAAAACGTTTCTCCTGACTTGGCCCAACCTCGGGCGAACTATTTTAAGTTGGCAATAACAAGCCAATATTTGGTGGCGTGTGGCGCTCATGTTTTCCACATTAACCCTCTTCCTGCTGGCGGACCTGTGCGTTAATGTGACCTGTCAATGACGTTTTTGCCATGCCTCGTCCAAATCTAACGGTGCTAATGTCATGTAAGGGGCTGCCCTCCCTTACCCAAGCCCTACCGGTTAGGCCTAAGCCAGGACGTCGCTGACCTAACGGTTTATGAAGAACATCTCACTATGCTGCTGGAATGTGAGCAACTGGAAGGACTTTACAAGATCAATAAATAAAATTGGGATTTAACTACGAAAAAAACTTGTCCGAAGTAATCGATTTTGGGTCATAATTGATAAAGAATTCGATTGCATTGATGGAATGAAATTTGTCACTAATATCTGATCCTTGTAGTCTCTGGATTCATAACGTTTTCCCGACTCCTACAATTGGATTTGCGCTCCCTTTCACAAATTTGTTAGACTTGATACCGTCTCACTTGCACCACCTCTAGGAAAGTTTGCTTTTCTGCTCTGAGACCTGTTTCCATATATATTTTCAAGTGTTATTAAAAATTTTCAGTTCACGTCATCTCAGTTTTTATTTTTAGATGTGATCTTTTTTCTGTCTTTAATTTTCAACACGGAAATATTTTGTTTAAAAAATAAATAAAAAATCGATGCTAACTTTGTTAGTCTTTGGCAAATGCGCAGATTTCATTTATAAATAAATGCGCCCCCCTCCCCTTTCCTCTTCCAATGATCTTCCTGTCCCCATCTACCTGTACGTGTTGTCCTTTCGCCAACCTACTTGGCAAATGAACTAGTTTTCTTCTTGTTGCATAAAATCTTATCGCTTCGGGAATTTCCCCGTCCAAACGATCAGTTATTAAATGCAATGCCAGGATTTGAAGCATCTTGTAACTATATGATTAGATTGCGTTTTTTTTCCACAAATTTAAAGTTTTCCGTGACTTCAGATTTTTTGGCAAGTGGAAACGTCTGGGCTGAGAGAGGGATTCTCACATGAAATTCCATGGCAAGTGTATCCATTGCTATGTTGATGGGAGATTTGCAACCGGGTTGTTCAAATATTTAACCTTCACAAGCAACAAGATTGTATCTCACTTTGCATTAAGGAAAACGCATCACAAATTGTTGAGATGCACTTCTTGCGGTCGAGTTCATGTTGTCTTTGATGTTGAGATGTAAAGTAAATGCACACCCAATTACTTTGTTCCTTATATTTCCAGATCTCTGAAGAAAATCAGCCTTAGTTTTCTGCAATAATTTATAACTTTAGTGTACGGTACATTACCGCTTATGTGTTTTACACGAGCCCCTACCCATTTGTTTAGAAATAGCCCCTAAAAGGACACATTGTGATCCGCTCATCTTGTACATAATAACACAATACGAATGAAGGAAATATAGATTTATTTTTTAAATGAAAACGTTTAAGTTCTTTGCATCATTATAATATTTAAATGAACGGCTGCCTGACTGATACAGCTATGCCAATATTCCTTTCATTAAATTTAAAAAGGAGCTACCTACTTACATTTCGTGTCATGTGCAGAAATAGTGCAGACACGATGCGCACTCAGTCGCCGAATGCCCGTGGGCCAAGATTTGGTGGAATAGACATTTCAATGTAGTATAGTATAACATATTATTGTAAAAAAAAAGTATTGCATGCGCGTAAAATGCGAACCCCTTAATTTTAAATAGCATTTTTTTGCTCCAAATTTCTCGCATTAAATGTGATAAAATACGGCAACATTTGAAAAAAAAAAAAAAAAAAATTAAATAAATCACAAATCCTTGATCAGTTTCTCTGAAAGCATGCGGTTATTTCTAGCCATTACAAATAAAATCGTGATCAAAATAAAATGCTACATCAAGTGAGGCGATGAGCGTGCCAGGATGGCGTGTATGATGTCATGACGAGAAAATCTGGTCAGATTAGCTACATCGACTTGGGGAAAATCCCTTCGCGTGATGTGTGACGTTTATGTTCTGGCAACGGTGACGTTGTTGAAACTGTTGACTCCTTATTTATGATGTGTCATGTCACCACCAACACAGTGAACATTGAACCCCCCCCCCCCACTGTCAGCAGAGAAACACTTAAAGCACATTCCACCAACAATAAAGCACCTGCACATCTCAATACCAGCGTGTAAATTAATAAATACTAGCACATGCCATTATTTTCTGGCAAGGGTGACGTTGTTTAAACTGTTTACTCCTTATTTATGTTGTGTCATGTCCCCCCCAACACAGTGAACATTGAACCCCCCCCCCCCCACTGTCAGCAGAGAAACACTTAAAGCACATTCCACCAACAATAAAGCACCTGCACATCTCAATACCAGCGTGTAAATTAATAAATACTAGCACATGCCACCATTGCCATTAAAACATCATGACATACGTCCATCGCCATTAAAAGATGACATACCACTATCGCCATTAATACACCAGCACGCAACACCGTCGCCAATAAACACCAGCACATAACACTATCGCCATTAAACACCAGCACACAGCACCATCACCATTAAGCACCAGCATAGAGCACCGTCGGCATTAAACAACAGCGCATACCACCATTACAATTCTAGCGTATTCATCCTTTAGCCATAACCACACATCAGCTATAATCACACATCAGCCATTAACGCATGTGTTTTCAGATATCGCTGCAAAATGCACCCCCCCCCCCTTTTTTTTTTCTCACCCCCCCCCCCCCC
Source organism: Lymnaea stagnalis (assembly GCA_964033795.1). Taxonomy (NCBI): domain Eukaryota; kingdom Metazoa; phylum Mollusca; class Gastropoda; family Lymnaeidae; genus Lymnaea; species Lymnaea stagnalis. The sequence continues at coordinate 5,311,462 of CAXITT010000001.1, read as the reverse complement.
CCCCCCCTTTTACGATCCAGCAAGGTTTTGCTTCTGCGTATCCCTTCCAGCTCCCAGGCCTATCAAACTTTCTTTGCTTGCAATGCGTGTGGAAAACCTAACGGCATTTTTAGCATCTATCTTCGTTCAACAAATATATCCAAGATGGCGTTCAGTGTGTTTTGAAATAAATCCTGAAATAATGCAAAGGGATAGAATGCCAAACCTATGTTTCAAATTGCATCGACAAGTCAGGAACCCTGCAAGTTGTCACGGTCCATGTTTCCATTGTCCGTGTTTCCAATGTCCATGTTTTCAATGTCCACGTTTTCAATGGGCATGTTTCAAATGTCCAATACAAATCATAACTGTTTCGTCAAAGTGCAGAGGCGAAATCTGTAGGAATTATTTTCTTTCGCGGAAGAGAGCACAAGAACCCAGTAATGTATTCACAGTTTTCGTCCGTATCTTTGTTGTGCTCGGTGTCAGCTGCACGGCTCTCGCGTTACCCTCCTTTCCCACACGCACACAAAGACCTGCCGTTAATGATTCGGGGTGAAGAATTCAGCGAGTAACTCCAGATATGACCCACACCCGACGACCGTGAGAACGGTCTCACTACAACCCACAACTGCCCGGTTGAGAGAAAGAAGAAGATAGATATTTTAAAAAAAAATATTAAAAAACTGTTATAAAGAGGTTAGGGTGTTGGAACTGACGCTTCAAGGAGATCATTCACAGGAATTTTTCTCACAGTTTCAGAAAAAAAATGACTGAAGACCTTACACGGCATGGCCAATATGACTAAAGACATGACATGACTCACGGCCAACATGACTGAAGGCCTTACACGGCATATGGCCAATATGACTGAAGACCTTACACGGCATATGGGCAATGTAATATGACTGAAGACCTTACACGGCATATGGCCAATGTAACATGACTGAAGGCCTTACACGACACACGACCAACATGCCTGAAGACCTTACACGGCACATGGCGGTGGGCATAAACCATCTTACCATGACTGAATGTCATTGTAATGATCTAGGGTTCTTTACGACGGCTCGCAACGGAAGTCTCGTGACGTGAGACTTGTTTAATATAAAGTAGTAGCCGACTCCTGCATGATTTCCCATGCATTATTTCCCCTGCATGATTTCCCTCTGCCTTGGTGGATTACAAAAATAATATATCTTTGTAGTTTGGCATCACGGGGTAGAACAAGAACATATTACAGAGATAACATTGTTTTTTTGTTTGGCTATGTTAAAAATATAGCTTAACTGTGCTACATACTATTGTTAAAAATATTAATTTACATTGTGCAAATGAAATTGAAACATATACTGGAAGTAAAGATTAATGAGCTACACCAGGTCGACACTGGTATCGGTTACCGAAACAGGTCAAGAGCACACCCATCCGTTTAAATATGTTAAAGTTTTCCCAAGAATAACCGTCACTGTGTTCTTGACCGTTAGGTTATTTCAAAATTACATAAATATTATATTAGAATTCGAAGGACAAAAATCTCCACCACCCAAAAAAAAATATATATATTTTTAAAAAAATAGTTTTTATGTTCCAGGAAGAGCTGTGTATTTCCCAGTTTCTTATTCACTTTGTGCTACATGAAACGAATATGTCAACATTATACAGCATGCGAGCTCTGTTATCACGGCTCGTGTTTGTTTTAGGAAGAGGCAGGCGTCTCGTAGCAACCTTTGAGTGGTCCGCGAGTAAAGAGTGTTGTCCGTCTTTAACCCACGCTGTTGCAGTAGTAGAGGGCAGGACAACAATTCACGCCTGTTAAAGATTACGACTACACATGTTGAAACAAAAGGAACGATGAGTGGCTAATTAACAAGCCGTGGAAGGTGTCGAATAGCACAGCACGTCTGCACGTTTTTTATAAAAAAAATTATGGTCAACACGATGAGTCACCATCTCAGTCATTGCGTCGATGTGTCTGAAGCAACCAGTAAAATACCTTCCTGTCGGATTTAAATCTTTGCCCACACGCTTTTCGCGCCTGTATTGTGTAGTGCTTTGTCTGTGGGTTGTTTGCTGGTTGTTGAAACAAAATTACACTACCGAGGAAAATTGCATCAGCGATAAATGACAACAAATCCAACACAAAGAAAACTGGCCAGCGTGAGGACACCTAAGAGTCTGTATGTGATACTAAACTCCATCCTGGCCGGTTTGAGGACACCGAAGAGTCTGTTCCTGATATAAAACTCAACCCTGGCCAGTTTGAGGACACCGAAGAGTCTTTTTGTGATATAAAACTCAACCCTGGCCAGTTTGAGGACACCGAAGAGTCTGTTTGTGATATAAAACTCAAGCCTGGCCAGTTTAGGACACCGAAGAGTCTGTTTGTGATATAAAACTCCATCCTGGCCAGTTTGAGGACACCAAAGAGTCTGTTTGTGATATAAAACTCCATCCTGGCCAGTTTGAGGACACCGAAGAGTCTGTTTGTGATATAAAACTCAACTCTGGCCAGTTTGAGGACACCGAAGAGTCTGTTTGTGATATAAAACTCAACCCTGGCCAGTTTGAGGATACCGAAGAGTCTGTTTGTGATATAAAACTCAACCCTGGCCAGTTTGAGGACACCGAAGAGTCTGTTTGTGATATAAAACTCAACCCTGGCCAGTTTGAGGACACCGAAGAGTCTGTTTGTGATATAAAACTCCATCCTGGCCAGTTTGAGGACACCGAAGAGTCTGTTTGTGATATAAAACTCCATCCTGGCCAGTTTGAGGACACCGAAGAGTCTGTTTGTGATATAAAACTCAACCCTGGCCAGTTTGAGGACACCGAAGAGTCTGTTTGTGATATAAAACTCAATCCTGGCCAGTTTGAGGACACCGAAGAGTCTGTTTGTGATATAAAACTCCATCCTGGCCAGTTTGAGGACACCGAAGAGTCTGTTTGTGATATAAAACTCCATCCTGGCCAGTTTGAGGACACCGAAGAGTCTGTTCGTGATATAAAACTCAACCCTGGCCAGTTTGAGGACACCGAAGAGTCTGTTTGTGATATAAAACTCAATCCTGGCCAGTTTGAGGACACCGAAGAGTCTGTTTGTGATATAAAACTCAACCCTGGCCAGTTTGAGGACACCGAAGAGTCTGTTTGTGATATAAAACTCAAGCCTGGCCAGTTTGAGGACACCGAAGAGTCTGTTTGTGTTTTAAAACTCAACCCTGGCCAGTTTGAGGACACCGAAGAGTCTGTTCGTGATATAAAACTCAACTATGGCCCGTTTGAGGATACCGAAGAGTCTGTTTGTGATATAAAACTCAACTATGGCCAGTTTGAGGATACCGAAGAGTCTGTTTGTGATATAAAACTCAACTCTGGCCAGTTTGAGGACACAGAAGAGTCTGTTTGTGATATAAAACTCAACCCTGGCCAGTTTGAGGACACCGAAGTCAGACAAACACTATATTAACTCAACCCTGGCCAGTTTGAGGACACCGAAGAGTCTGTTTGTGATATAAAACTCAACCCTGGCCAGTTTGAGGACACCGAAGAGTCTGTTTGTGATATAAAACTCAACCCTGGCCAGTTTGAGGACACCGAAGAGTCTGATTGTGATATAAAACTCAACTATGGCCAGTTTGAGGATACCGAAGAGTCTGTTTGTGATATAAAACTCCATCCTGGCCAGTTTGAGGACACCGAAGAGTCTGTTTGTGATATAAAACTCCATCCTGGCCAGTTTGAGGACACCGAAGAGTCTGTTTGTGATATAAAACTCCATCCTGGCCAGTTTGAGGACACCGAAGAGTCTGTTCGTGATATAAAACTCAACCCTGGCCAGTTTGAGGACACCGAAGAGTCTGTTTGTGATATAAAACTCAATCCTGGCCAGTTTGAGGACACCGAAGAGTCTGTTTGTGATATAAAACTCAACCCTGGCCAGTTTGAGGACACCGAAGAGTCTGTTTGTGATATAAAACTCAAGCCTGGCCAGTTTGAGGACACCGAAGTCACCGAAGAGTCTGTTTGTGATATAAAACTCCATCCTGGCCAGTTTGAGGACACCGAAGAGTCTGTTTGTGATATAAAACTCCATCCTGGCCAGTTTGAGGACACCGAAGAGTCTGTTTGTGATATATAACTCCATCCTGGCCAGTTTGAGGACACCGAAGAGTCTGTTTGTGATATAAAACTCCATCCTGGCCAGTTTGAGGACACCGAAGAGTCTGTTTGTGATCTACGACATTTTTTTCTCTGTTTTTTTTTTTTTTTTTTTTTTTTTTTTTTTTTTTATTTTTTTTTTTTTTTTTTTTTTTTTTTTTTTTTTTTTTTTTTTTTTTTTTTTTTTTTTTTTGTGCTTAAATATTTCCTTTTGTCTTATTCATAATTTTTTTACAATTATTGTTAAGTTTTTGGTGTTGAAATAAATATGCTCACTATAAATACCAATGTTTGGTGTCGCTGATTTTGTTTTTATTAAAATGCTATTATTTTAATTCTGTTAAATCAGTATACATGCATACATCATTAATACTAACTGTAAAAAAGTATCACTTTAAACATGAATGCAAAGAAGTCGTGTCAAAAATTGTATGAAAACGGTAAATTATTTTTTAAATTAAAATTTTGTATTGTTAAATCTTTCAATTTGTGTAAAACAAACAAACAACAACGTAATTTCCCCTATATTTCTGAGCTACTGATTGATATTCGCACTTCAAAAGTGAGACAAAACACACTTTTATATTGTATTACTTGGTATAAAAGATCAAATGTCTCATTCTGGTTTCATGTCAATATCAAACATAAATTTTAAAAAAAATAAGTAACAATAATAATAATAAACCACGTATTATGCTGGTACTTATAAAGAACCGTAAAAAAGCTTATTTTTTCCCCTCCAAGTTTAAATTTTTGGTGGGCCTCGGAAAATCGGGAAGTGTCTATAGGTCTGCCGTGTGGGGGGAACAAAAGTTGCGGAGAACTGTATTAGTGTAATACTACTTTGTGTTTCTGCACCGTACCTCTGCCTGTAATAAAATTGGCGTCTGTCTTTGCTTACACCGTCTCGTTTCTGTTCTCTTCTCTCGGCAAATAGACTCTCTACTTAAAACATCGTTCACGTCTCACGTGACGCGTTAGTGAATAGGCAAATGGGAAAATCAGCTGATGGTAAGGGTTCTCATCCACTGGGTAAATTGTCTTAAACATGAATTGCTTGTGATTTAATTTAAATCGTAGAAACAAATATAATTATAAGCTGTCAAAAATTAATGGGCAGGCGGTTGGAAACAAATAATTAATGGTATATAATTTTTAATTTATTATTTTTTTTAGAGCAGGTGAGTACCGGGAAGAGATTACTACCGGAACCTTTGTGGCATATGTCAAAGGTGGTGGTATTCAATGATTCTAAATGGGCCTGTTTCAGAAGTGTTTGTAAGTGTAAGGCTCTGGTAATTATGTCTTCGTTACGTCACTGGTCAAATATTTGCTCTGAGTTAAACATCCAGATCCACTCGGTTTAACACAACTGATTGACTGAGAGAGCACCACTGCGACCATCACCTTTTCTCGTTCTGTAGAGATACGTTTTTGACCCAGATTTTATGCACACGGTAATCCCAAAATTAAGCTCCCAAGTTGTAGATGTATACCGAGCAACGTTCTTATTCGGGGGTAAAAAAAACCGTGGTGACATCTTAAGAACCCTTGTCTATAACGAATGTGAAAATGTGGAAACCATGGAAGGGTGATGATGTTGTGGAAACCTGACGGCCTGATGTGTCTTGACACGTGGTCTACCTGTTACTCAACAATGAGGGCTGCAGGTGCCGTAGGGGGGTTGTTTTTTGGGGTTGAGGGGTCATGGGCAATCAGCCATAAGGTTTAAAATATAAATATAGACTTCGCGTTTAAAAAAAAAAAAAAGCAATAAAGATTAAAATGTTTCGACTGGGCCAACAAAACAACGAAACAAACCTCTTGCAAAATGTTTTACATAAAAATATGGCTGCGGTGTTTTGGATGTGCTGATTTGTTGAATGATCTAAAAATACCCCCCCCCCCCCCCAACCAAATGTCGATTCGGGACAATTAACGAATGCTGTCTGCTTTCTGGATTCTGGTGGACGCTTGGTGGCAGGTGAATGCGTCATGATCTCAGATGAGAAGTTTGATGGCATGATCTGGACGCCAACCGGTAGCTCCCGGAAAGAATATATGTTTCTCCTGTCATTTTTTTGAAATGGTTTATGGCCACCCTGCGATTACGTGTCTCGGAAGTTCGTTTTGTCAGCTGTAACGCTGTGCTTTACAAGTGCAGAAATGGTTTACAAGTGCAGAAATGGTTTACCCAGAGTAGAGTGGCGTGCGAGTCTTGTCTCTTTTGTCTGACCTTTGAATTTGCTCGCAGTTATTAAATCACGTACGCAGATGGATGCTTTCTTTCTTTTGTTTCCTCTTTCTTTTGAATAACCCCCCGTATGAACCATTGAAATGAGATACTTATGTGACCGCAAGCCTGATTTTTGTCGTTGTTGTTGTTTCCTGCATACCTCCACTTTTTAAAGTGGTATGTATTTGAATAAGTTCCCAGCACGTCGAGTACAGTGATTTACTTTTTTTTTCATTCCCCCAAGTGATCACGTGAAGAAGAATCGAATCCATTGCATTTTAACGGGCCACGTGTCATTTTAAGCCCTTCGAAACCGGCGAGCAAGATATCGGTGGTCCACAACACGCTGGTATCCAGTTACATAATACTTACGTCCATATAATATATATATTTATATACATATATAAGAACCCAGTCTTTAGCCCTTTAGATAACACTGTAAACATATGATAAGAACGCCAACAGAGTTGGTCACATAGAACTGGGGGTAATAACATGTTGACAAACGACTCATTTTGTGGACCAAGTATGTGTTCTGATTTCTTTCACCTTCCTCCCTTCATTTACCCTCAAACACCCCCCCCCCCTCCTTTTTTTTTTTTTCTCTTTCTTTTCCCTGTTAATATAAAAACAAATTTAGTTTCCTCTGAAGCAAAGCTTCCTCCTGAAATATCCTTAACAACACATTGAGATTGTTGAAGAACCGCTATTTAAAATACAAAATAAATAAAGCGTGAATACAAAGTGTAGTTTAAGTGCCACTATCTCTAATCAACATAATCCCTATCTCACTCAGCACTTCTTCGGTTCTATAATTAGCTGTGTAAGCCTCGTGAGGTCAACAAGTATGCCCTGTGAGATGATTGCCTGTCGCACTTGTATAGTTAGTCCACACTTATCTTACACCAGGATAACCTCCCATGCTATCACCATCTTTACCGACAGCATGACCCTCCATGCTATCACTACCCCACTGACCTTCTGGTCGACTGCGTTTACCATTCAGCCGTTTGCCAACACCGAGACGAGAAAATGAATGCAACTAACCCGACGATTGCTTTTGTGTGTGTGTGTGTGTGTGTTTGTGTCTATGTGTGTGTTTGTGTCTATGCGTGTGTTTGTGTCTATGTGTGTGGGGGGGGGGGGGGGGAGATAAAATAATCACGCAACAATAAAGATAATGAAACGGGATTTAGACTTAGACGCGATCGTCTAGTCACCGATGTTAATTTGTAACAACAGCGATCCATAGTGGGGAAATAAAAGTTGTTTTCTTTCATTTAGTCCCAAACTGTCAAAATGACAAGTAATTTGTGGTACCGGTACTAGGAGATACCGGTACAAGATACCAGTACTAGGATATACTGGTACACATTTAGATAGATACACATGTTGTCAGTACAGAGAAATTTGAACAGCGGTGGGGTCCCGTTAGTACAATGACCCATACTTTTATTTCACCAATTTGAATAACTACGTTTTGATTGAAGTCATGTGAAGCGTTCAACTTATTATAGCGTCTATTTTTGGAACTGTAACGACGGTCCTTAAACTAAATTGGCCGTAATTTCTTTCAGTGCTTCCCAAACTGTTCAGTCACACGGACTCAGGAATTATCCATATTTCAGCAATGACGAGTGCCCAGTTTGTTGATACTTGTCTTTCCCCATATTCAATAGTTTCACTTTCCACGGATCGGTAACGGGGAGGGGGGGGCACTTTCGCTGAGGGCGCGAGGATCACCGCCGTTCTGATGATCATAAATCCACATTTAGTAATACTACTGTACCTGATCACTTGACAAAATCACCAGGATTCAGACGTATCATTAAATATTGATTGGGCTTGATCCGTGATTGAAGCTAATTAGACCTTAACTCGGCACCACCTCCCCCCCCCCCCCCAAGAAGTTGACACTGAAATATATTTTAGTCACAAAATTATCTTACAGTGGACTGTACACGGTTCTCCCAAAAAACACAACAGAATATATCTAAAAAACCAAAACAAACACAACGAAACACACAACTTAAAGTAAGATAAAGGGGGAAAAAATGAAAATAAATGAAACAAATAACTATTTTAAAATTATATATTTTTTTAAAATTTATATCTCTTTAAGAAGCATAGGGGGTAAGATAGTGTTATTGTTATCTTTCAGTTGCTCTCCTTCCACCCACTTGAAGGTGTCATTCTCATTCTCTTAACAATCACCATAACGAACAAGTGGCACTTCTAAACTTTCTGTTCCTTGTCTATAGTTAGATCACTTGACAACCCACTGCGCCTCTTGTTGGATCACGCGACAACTTTCGTTATTTACAGTTACAGTCAGGTGATCACATGGGAGAAGCCAAAAATTATACCCTGTAAAATTTACAAAAACTATTGATGAATATTTATATTTGTAATACCGGGTATTCATTTCTTGATGTTTTCAGGTGATGTTGGCTATGACAGAGTTCGTCCATTGTCCTACAGTGATGGAGACCTTGTCATTATTTGTTTTGCAATAGACAAGCCCGAGTCTATGGAAGATGTGATCTCTAAGGTACAATGTGAAGATATTTAAAAACTTCTGAGTCCGTGTTCAAAACTTGACATATAAAACAATTTTTTTTTAAAATTATGAACAAAGGAGAAAGAAAGAAGTACAGCATTCATTATTTTTGATATTTTATAAGTGGCTTCCACTTAAATGGGATCATTCCTAGCTTAGTTTGGTTTACCATTTACATTTACAGCACACACATCATTTACAGCACACACATCATTTACAGCACACACATCATCTGCTTTAACTTCAATCATAATGCAATCCTTTCTTGACATACCCCCGAACCCAGGCTGATGTTGTTAATTAACCCAGGTCCTTAGAAACACATCTCCTTACACTACATATTCTACAAAACTGAAATTGATACAAAATATAATTATTCTGTCCAAAAATAAGTTTGATGTCTTCCTTATTGAACTCATTCTCTACTTTCTACACTATAATACCAAAGTAGAGAGGTGGTTATATAGAGCAAGGGTCAGATGCCAGACTTGACCCACATAGCGATTTTCATTGGCATGTAGATACCCCAAAATATATCTATAAATTACTATTAAAAAAAATAGATATTAAAAAAAAATGGTAGACTTATAAGTTAAGAATAAGAAGTCTTACTTTGGCACTTGAGGGCATGGGCGCAAGCAGAAAACTTTCTAAGGTGGGGGGGGGAGGAGGAGGCAGAACTTTCCGGGGGGGGGGGGGGGGAAAANTTAGTTACTTTCTCTTTATTTTCTCTTTACATTTTTTTGTCTAAAAATTTTTTATCCAATCAATACGGGGGGGGGGGGCAAGTGCCCCCCTGTGGGCGCCCATGCTTGAGGGTACTGTGGTTTGAGACCAGCAAAGGCTGTTGAGTGATTACTATCCTATTTAATGGCCTTCTGTGTTTGTAATCTGATACTACTGAAATTAGTAATAGTAATAGCTTGTACATTTGTGCCTGTCCCCCCCTGTATGAAAATCCTAGGATGCTCATTTCTAGGTAACAACAAAAATGGCTTTGAATAAACTTAAATTTATTCAGTCACAGGATATTAATGTCATCTCTGATTCTATTTTCAGTGGTACCCTGAGGTCAAGGAACAATGTCCCAATGTACCGGTCATGCTCGTTGGGTGTAAGTCAGACATGCGCCATGAGATCAAATCCATGACTTCTGACAAACCCAGGCCAACATTTGTCACATACGATCAGGTAAATAATAGGGGCAAAATAAAATGGTCAACTTTATTTTCATTTCAGTAATCTCTATTTCTTAGATAATCGATGGCTTGATGCTAATGTAATTTTTTAAAAGTTATTTTTAGATTTATGACTTTGAGATTTCTTCATTCACAGGGAGATTTGCTCAATAAATGTCAAGATTAACTTGTCTGTACTGTCCAACAACAGAAATAAATGTTTGCATAAAAGGGTTTAAATACACAAACTTATGCTATGAAAACTGAAACAAATTAAAAATTAGAGGAATATTTTATTAAAAATTCTAACATTTTTGCTTGTGAAATATCACAAATATTATTGCTTTTGTAGATTTAAATCTCAATTATGTTAAAGCTCCATATTTATCAATCAATGTTTTTGTTAGTCAGATTGTTAGGAAGCTGGTGCTTATCCCATTAATGGCTTTTCAAAATATCAATTAGGTGCTTTAAGCAAATGAAAGGCTCAACTTCATTTTTCAATCACTCTTTTCAGCATGCAAGCTGTATGCACATATAATCTAATGCAAGCTGTATGCACATAAAATCTAATGCTAGCTGTATGCACATATAATCTAATGCAAGCTGTATGCACATATAATCTAATGCAAGCTGTATGCACATAAAATCTAAGCCATATGCACATATAATCTAAGCCATATGCACATGTAATCTAAGCCATGTGCACATATAATCTAAGCCATATGCACATATAATCTAAGCCATATAAAGTTATAATTATAACAAAATATTTAGGGGAGGAGTAAGTTGTAGGCTGCCTAATTCAACATCAAAAATTTTATTTACATGTTAGGTTTCTCATTTCTATATCTTAATATGGTTTAAATAAACCAGATGCTTTCACTTCTACTGACCCAGTAAATAGATTTATCAATAAATTGAATTTTTTAAAAAATTTTCCTTGACAGGGTTTAAAAACGGCCAAGCATATTGGAGCCCTTGTATATTCAGAAACATCAGCTAAAACCTCACAGAGAAGTGTAAATGACGTCATGGAAGTCGCAGCCCTGTCATCAGCGGGTTCTAAAAATGGGTGCACATTTAGCGCCAGCAGCGGTACCACCACTACAGCCAGCAACAGCAGCACCGGGAGCAGCGCCAACAGCAGCACGAGCAGCGACAGCCCAAACTTCAGACGACAGCGGAGCTTTAGCAGAAGGAAAGGGTTTACTGGGATGAATGAGGCCAAGGTCCAGTTGAGGAAGGAGGCAGCTAAAAGTTGCGTGGTCATGTGATTACATAAATTTGGGTTGATCTGAGACTCCAAGTTTGTGTCAAGAAACAATGTGATCACTGAAAGAATCTCAGCTTGACCAAGTCCGAGTTTTTCCTAAAAAAAACTGGATTGGAAGTGTTCAGAACCTCTTTTAGAGCCATTTAACTAAATTGAATGGTCACTTGAGGTTGGACTCAAATGTCATTACAGACAGTCACCGGCTTGTTGGCCAAGCTCAATGCAATAGCAGAATGGCTAATATATATGTTCTTAGCTTACCTGCCTGTTTTAATTATGCTCATTTACTTTATGAATCTGCTTTGAAAAGTAGATGACAGGAGGTAAAAAAGTTTCATTTCATAAATATTTAACTTACAATAGCTTTGATTTGTAGCACCATAAGTTGCCAGAATACCCCCCAAAAAATTTGTGGCTTACTTATTGAGTGAATTTAGCACAGCACTAGACCGCACTAGTTAGCTTGGTTAATAAGTCAAAGTGGCCTTATTTAAAGGTTGTGTACTTCTTGACTGTAGTTAAGAGACAAAATATTTACTAATGATATTTTGTTTAGGACTTATTAATGTTTTGAATGCCTCTGCAATTGTCTCATGTTTGCCTTTCATACCCTCGAGCGAATTTAAATATTTAAAAAAATTATTCAATATTCCACATGCAGAAAGAGGTTATAAATATAAACATTCTCTTTAGGACAGTTCATGGTTCTGCCTGTTTCACTCAAATCAGTATTATATGGGATTTAATTTAAATTTAATAACAACAAACTCACACAACTAAATGTTTGTGAATTGTTTAAAAGCACCCTGTATTTTGCCTTCATTTAATGGCCTACATTTTAAAATATGTTATTTATTAAATTATTTCAAGTGTCACATACTAGTCTAACCTAATATAATGTTATAATACATGTACAGCATTTATATAATTCATTCAATAGTCATTACACTTGTAATGCAAATATTCAGTCATCTACATCGTTTTTGTCATTTTATGCATGATCAAATTTCAACACTTGTAGCAGATAAGTTCATCAATACACAAAAAAAAACTAAATTTTCAATGAAATAAATGTAATTCTAAACAATGTAGACACTCAATTTTATAACAGAAAAGTTTTGTTTTATATATATCTCGGTCAATTGTCTATTTTAATTGTGCTACGCCTTTGGATAAAATATACTTAGTGTCTATTTAGGGATGGGGGTACAAATTTTTAATTGTTTTATTCATTAGAAGCCCTGAATACAATGCCTTCATAAATAAATCTTCAATACATAATTATCTTAATAAGCCATCTCCAATAGTTACTAATGAGCTGTGTGGTAGTGATAGGTGCACTCTACAATTTATTTTTGTATTTATATAGAGTTGTCAATAAAAAAAGACTATTTGGTTAGTGTTCCAACACATTATGTAGTGCATAAACAATATTTATCTATTGTGGAGTATCCAAGAAATATATGTAAGTCATGAACTAATACTGTTATTAATGGTAATAATAATTAACTAATTCTCACATGTCACTAAACCAGAATACCATAGTTAGAAACTTGATAGTGTCACTAAACTAGATTACTGTATTTAGATACTTGATAAAAATGTTTTGGCTCACCACAATTTATCATTATTAATAAGTCATTAATAATAATTTAAAGGCAACTTCTGATAGGAAAAAATAATGAAACCTGATTAAACCTAAAATCTAATTAATATCTGTGACCAGAAAATTGCAAAGAACTTCAATGTTTTCTGATTTGTTTTGACAGATTATTCAAAGTTAGTAAACACTTGATAAGGTGGAAAGCTTTTTTTTTTTTTTTGCAATGCCTTACTGTTTTAAATTTTATTCTTTCCAACCAAAACCAACTACTGGTACCAAAGCTCCTAGCGTTTACACCGGTAGTAAAGTGGTAACCTCCCTTTTTTTATTTTGTTAGAAAATTGCAAAGAACTTCAATGTTTTCTGATTTGTTTTGACAGATTATTCAAAGTTAGTAAACACTTGATAAGGTGGAAAGCTTTTTTTTTTTTTTTGCAATGCCTTACTGTTTTAAATTCTATGCTATCCAACCAAAACCAACTACTGGTACCAAAGCTCCTAGCGTTTACACCGGTAGTAAAGTGGTAACCTCCCTTTTATTATTTTGTACTATTCTTTTAGCCTAATATTTCCATTACTTCATTATATTGATATATTTCTTCCAAAAAAAACCCAACAAACCCAAGAACTGTAAGAGAAAAAAATAAATCTCTACATATTTTTTTCTACTTAACTTAGCTTCATTTGGTATCAACTGTTTGATCATTGATGCTTATGTTGTCACAAACTAAATAGCTATTCTTATTTCTTGAAGGTAAAAGAACCATCTGTAATATATAAGAAAATTGTTCACATTGATTTTTTTTCTTTATTAATTTACTAGCCTGAATTTTGATAAAGATAAATTTAAAACAAAAACCGAGTGAAGTGTAGATAAGAAGAAAATTTTAGGCGTGAAATAAAATATTTCGAAATTGTAGCTTTTCTTCTCATGGTGAAGTTAATGAATCAAAGGCTTTAAATATGTATAGTCAGAGAGGTTTAGGTGGTTAATAGTTAACTTGATGGCGCAAGCCTGATTCTATAAAAACACTTGTTTACATAACTTGATGGCGCAAGCCTGATTCTATAAAAACACCTGTTTACATACGGCTTCCAATTTACACTTCAGAGATAACTTTTACCTGACAATGTCATGGCATGCTTCAAGACTGCAGGAAGTGAGGAAAGAATAATGTATGTTGGGGGGGATGTCAGCTATTGATGTTTTTTAATCTTGAAGGGAATCAATCAATTGGAAAAAGATTGTACAGCTTATTGGAGTCCCTATGTAACACAAATTTGTCAGTCTTAATCTTAAGATAATTTAATTGTAATATATATGTATGCATAATATTGATGAACTTAATTTGATATTTGACTTTATAACCTGATGCTTCTCCAAGTTGCTTGGGATGCTAAATCGTAATAGAATAATAGAAAATTGAAATGTTATTTTCTCAAGTTTGAAAGCATATAGATGATTACAGCTGTTATAGAAAGAAGAAAAAAATTAATTTCCAGACAACATATCTGTGTGTTATTTTTAAAAAGGACACTAATGTGTAATGATTATCATCATGACAGTTGGCATGTAGCAAAAGGCTAATTATTAATCATTGGTAAATAGGACAGTTCTAATTGACCACCACAGATAAAAAAAAGTTTACGGATTTAATTTAACGCTATAAAGTTATGAAGACTAAAATGTTAAGAACTGTCCAAGGCCAGAAATAAATCCAAAAATGGTTCAAATGAAAGACTTGCAGTTTCTTTATAAATAAAATAGTTTAAGGGGAAGAATGCTATATTTTAAAATTAGAAAATACATTTTGGGGTGGGGTTAAGTTTATGTTTTAAAGATGGCTTCATTGTGTTGGTAATGTCTTAACTTTTAGATTAAATAAATTAGAGCTTGTCCAAAAGTTTAGTTATTCTATCCATGAAGCCTACTTTAACTTAAAGATGTAATAATTTCCATTAAAAATACAAACCTATGAATTAAAAAAAAAAATTATCTGGCCTTTGCCCTGAGAGTAGAATTATTCCTTTCTGGACCCAAGGATTAGATTTAATTTTTTTGTACTCATTTTATTATTAAATCGTATTACATCAGAGAGATAAAATTCATCCCTTTTCAAGTCTTTCAATGTAAAAAGATGTTTTCCATCTGGAAATAGAACATCTATAATTTTTAGTGGAGAAATGCAAGATGTAAATATAAGTAGGATGTAGATTTGTTTAGATTTTCATGTTGTATTTGTTTTTAGAGCGGTGGAGATGTATTTTGAATTTGAGAAAAATTGCAAAAATAAAAAATAAATTAAAAAAAAAAATAAAGGGATTGCTTTTCTTCACTATAAATACTCATGTAGTCCCTTGAGTCACACAGATAAGCTGGTTATGGCAAGAGATGAAAATACTTTTTGTTATACATTTAAGGATACCCTGTATAGCCTCAGTTACAGTTTCCAGTGGGTCTAATTCAACCATGACCATGTAAAGCAAACAGCAGTTAGCAATCACAGGTTGTAAAACAGGCAAGATGTTGGGATGCACTTACATGGGAGAACAATGTCAACTATTTTCCACAGTGACATCTTTATATAAGACGATGCTGTGTGCATTCTCCTTTTGAAAAAAAAACAACAGTACCCTGGATACCCCTATGTCTATGGTGAAATCATGTTCCCTTCAAACTGTTTGAAGGGGTAGCATAGAAATTTACATTTTCTGCCAGGCTCTAAAACTTATATAATATTATATTTGGAACAGTAAAATCCGTAACTGTCACCAAAGTAATTAAAGACTACAAACATTTGATTTTGAAATGCAAACTGTAATATAAAATGTTTATATTCTTAACAGTTTAATAAAGTATTCCTGGAGTTTATATTACAGAACTACAATAGTGAACTTAATGAAAACTTGCATTTTTAAGGGTTTTTTAAAGTATTCAACAGCTCGAATGTTAGAATGTTACGTCTACCGTCATTAAAATATAATATTGTTAAAAATCTAATTATTTAATTTAATATAAAAATATGGTCTCCAAATTGGGCCCAAACTTTGAATAAAATGTATTATTATTGCATTCAAAGTACAGATTTGTATTTGTGACAAAATGAAGAGATGTAGTCTACATATATTATGTCAGGGTGTACCAATCCACTTTTAAAACATTAAACTTCATTTGCTAGAGACCGAGATGAAGTATAGCAAAGGGAGAGGACCAAATTAATATTCATTTTTTTTTAAAGAAAAAAAAGACCGTTTCTCCCTAAAATTTCAAACCATTTAACGATTTTCGCCTACTGTTTGTCGAAACGTGGCCTAACGAGCTCCGATATATATATATAGAGATATTATATATCTCTCTATATATATATATATATATATATATATATATATATATATATATATATATATTTTAATATATGAGTTATGCAACCAGTAAACAACATAAAATTCCACTTTTTAACTAATAAGTGGGTTTCTATTATACTCTCAAGAGATACCATGAAACAAATGTCCCAAATAATAGATAATAAATTAAAAGTGTCATTTTTTCCCCTCGTTTTGTTTATATAATTTATGGCTTTTATGCAGAGGTTCCCATAAATTTTCGACTAACGGCAACCTTGGAGGCCATCCATTAATGAAGTCAAGCAACTAAAAAAAACGGGGAGGGTGACGATGAAAAAAAAAGTGTTTTTGTATCAGGGGGTTTGGGGGGGGGGGCGGTAGAAAAATTCCTTGACGACATTTATAAATGGTCCAATGCTGCAAACCGAAAGAGCGATTATTTTTGTTTTATAATAAAATATGCTAAAATTGTAAAACACGTTTCTAAGTTAGCTGAGTTCACAAACGTGTACTTGAGAAAATTCATCTAATTAAATTAAAAGTAGTGGGATGGATGAGCCTGTTGATCAACGCACATCTTCTCAATTATTGGAATAAAACTGAACCTCTGTATATTTTGTCGCTTAGTTAGTCCATGAAAATTGCGTGAACAGGCGGAACTACATTACAAAGCTTTCATGAAATTTAAAAAGGGAAAATGGTAGGAACTATTTCCTCTCCAGTGAGCGAGCCCATGTATATCAGATCCTGTTTTCAACTTCCCCTCTCGGTAGCTCAGTTAGGCTATTGTTGGTTGAACATTTGTTCCAGTGGCGTATCCCGATAGAAAGGAACAGAAAAGGGGAGAATGCACAGGAATGATTAAGGTTTATTGCCTATACAAATGCTATTATAGAAAAAAGTATGAAGAATAAGAACCTATTTGCTTGAAATGTAATAATTTAAACCCCCCCCCCCAAAAAAAAATAAATAAAATAAAATAAAAAATAAAAAGATAATAAAATAAAAACGATCGAAATAACTACTTATAATCTTAGCAAATAAAACTGAATCTTTATCAACAATTATTCTAGTTGTTGCATAGCAGCGAACTAGGGGCGTAGATGGCTTTTTTTTTTAAACAAAAGAGGGAGGGTGTTCAACCTTAGCCATCTTTTGGGCACTCATGGGATTAGGATTATTAAAAATAAAAGTTTCTTGACGCCAGCAGAAGGTCCAGACCGGCTCCCCTGGTTGTGGAGAGCGATGCTTGCTCTAGCTCTCTTTCCACTGGCTTACCAGCACCACCACTGATGGGGAGCTTATAAGGCCCGACAAACTAGCTGCCACCAACCAAGCAAAGACTCGATCATATGATTGAACGCCTCGAACTTGACAAAGTCGTTTGGTCTACACCGTGACCAATTTCTGAAACTCTTCATTGACACTAGTAGTCTATGCCTACTCAAGTTGCACAAGCGTGGACCCAGCAGTTTTTTTTCCGAGGAACAGTTGTCTCACTTTGACTAAATCCTTAAATTAAGAGCTAAATGAGTCTAGTCTAAATCGAGTTTTAAATGAAATCTTAGTGAATGATGTAACAACAACAACAACAAATTAAAAAAAAAAAAACCCACAAAAACCCCCAAAATATACCCGCATACAAAGGAAGGCTGCACTAAATCAACGTTAGAATTGTGAAAAAAATTGGCTACTGCGGATAGGACTACTGATATATAGGTAGGCCCATTTTTAAAAAAAGTTCAGATTTAATGCCTTAACTCTCATTAGTCAAAAAATAAGTAGGCTGTTACTATTTTCTGTTCCTTTTATTTATCTTACTTGGCTTTAAAAAACAACAACGTATGACTATGTTACAAAAGCGTATGTAAGGGGCGGTACGCCTCTGATGGCACTTTTTTCTTTAAATAGGTGTGGGCGAAAAAGAAATGCTTGCAGGTCTTATAGTAAACCTACCACTTAGTTTATGACATGGGCGGCACAATATCTCGATACGCCATTGTGTTACAGGCTTATGAGGTTGCCCTAAATCCACATTCTATAAGTTTGACATAATGGCATTTCCCCAACTCCCCACATTAATTATTATTTCTAAATCATACCCCCCCCCCCACTTTTTTTTACACACACACACACAAACAAACACTAAGGCTTAAGTAATCCGCTTAGTATTTATTTTGGCTTATAGATACTTCTCTTGTATTTATTATTATTTCTAAATCAATCCCCCCCCCCCCACTTTTTTTTTACACACACACACACAAACAAACACTAAGGCTTAAGTAATCCGCTTAGTATTTATTTTGGCTTATAGATACTTCTCTTGTTTTTGGGCGTGGCATAGGTAGCAAAGCACTGAAAGAAGCCTCACGTATATATTATAATGACAGTGACAATATAAATTTATTTTTGTTTATCTGCTTTTCAGTCATAGTGGCCTGCCCACGTTCAACAAATCGATACAGCAGGATACAATTATTGCAATCTTGTTGATTTGAAAATTAATTTTTCAGCTTGACGATTTGTTTACATTTTAGCCATATTTTAAAAGGCTATATAAGTTATAATTAGAAGGTTCCTTAATTTATTTATCATAACTTGAAGTCTTAACTTATTTTTTTTTTCTTTACAGGTGGGCGTTTTCTGAAGCTGAGGAAAATATTTACTATTTTAAGTAACAGGAACTCCACCTGACTCATATTTTTTCTTGCTCTGCGCAGGTCCAAAATGGCGACCATCTCTAAAGTCACAGCCAGAGATATGTGAACCTTGTTTAATATTCTGATAAATGATGGAAACTGTTTACTATTTCAGCACCTTCGGATAATGGATTTAGCGGAAATCTAAGATTTTTTTGGGGAAATTACCAGTCTTCAGGGCTTTTTATCATAATTCTGTCAAACTTAATCAAATTATCTTCAGCAATCCCAACTAAAACAGGAGACAAACAGGCGTGAAGCGACGAAGAGTCAAAACAAAACTTATCATCGTAAAACTAAAACGTCAAGAGACCACACCGCGCTGTTTGAGAAGCAATAATAAGTGTAATAAAAGTGAGGACATAAACATCAAGTTACTTTTAACATTAAACTCGATATGTTCCTCATATATGATGGTTTGCCACAGGCCCAGTTATAATATAGGCCTACTTCTTATTAAAGTTTACCTAAGTTTTTAGGCTTACACTCCACAACTTCCTCTACCCTAACTCTATCCAATTCAAAATGAGTTCACATAATCACACTTCAGTAATCAGTTTCCATAACAAATTTCCATTAAAAGGCATGACATTCAAAATTGGGTGACTTGACACTTGCCTTCATTATTGGCACTTTTTGAACTTCATACTTCATCAGTATCAGAATAACTAATATTCATTATCATTCAATGAATTCAATCATTAGCTTTACTTAAAAAGGCTGAGCCTAAGGATAAACTAAATACTAAATGATGTCACTGTCATCATGCTATTTTGGCCAATTATTACCTTTAACAGCCCACCCATAGTTGGAAATTTGTAGCACAAATTATACACTTTTATCATCATAATCATACATCATCACAAATCGGTGACCCCGCCCCCCTTAGACAAGTGACACCATTTATGGATGGTTCCTATAATAAGCCTAGCTCTAATGCCTTATCCAATGAATTAACTTAGTAATATACTAATAGTTAAAGCCATATGCTATCCAGGCATTCTAGGTTAATCTCTCATTTTACTAAAAAGTTAAGGTCCTAAGTTCAATACAAAATAAATAAGCCTAGGAAGCCTAGGTCTATCATATTTATTTAAATTTGTAATTATTGCTATATTTATTAAAAGTATGAAATAATTAACCTATTCCATTTTACAGTTGCGAGTAGAACAAAAAAAATTTAAGTTTGAGCCATGTTTGTCAATTGTGATTTATACTGAATTATACTGAGATCCCTTCCATATTTATTAGGTTTTCTACTTAAATATGGAGATCTTCTGACACTTATGTTTTTCAATTCTTCTGTAATTCTGTTTTTTTTGGTCTTGTCTGCTGTTGAAGAAATCATCTAGCCAAATGTTCTTTTGTCTTTTCATTTCAAGCGTAAGCATATCTTTGTACACTATTCTTTTCCTTCAAGTATAAAAAAATGTTGTTTGTTTCAGTGAAGAGCAGAGTCCCAGCAAACAATCATTATTATTATTATCATAGCCCTAATTTTATGTCAAATTTTATATACTAATGAGATTCAATGAGATCAGATCCTTTGTTAGACAAAAAAAAAATGATTTTCTTCTTGTCATTGTCAGTTCAAATATAAAAAATTAAACTCTGGCAAAATGTTGTAGTTCTATTATTAATTGAGAATGCCATGTTATGTTGAAAATTCTTTCCTCTTGTTTACAGGGGCAAAAGAACAATCTAAAAATGTCTTTCTTGAGTGGCTTCAAGAAGCTATTTAGGTTTGGTGCAGATGATGGCAATGACAAGAAAAAAGGACAGTGGAATGTAAATATAAAAAAAGATGTGGATCCAAATCAGTTCTGGGAAATTACTGGAGAAATAGGAGAAGGAGCCTTTGGTGCAGTTTATAAGGTTAGTAAAGATTGCACTGTTTTGAACAATTACTAAAATATTAAGGGAAAAAAAATAATTGTGAAGTAAGTTTTTGACTACAAATTGCATCAATAATCAGTTTTAATTTTTATTTTCCAGGCACGAAACAAAGAGACAAATGAGTTTGCTGCGTTGAAGCAAGTTGAGATTAAAAATGAGGAAGACTTAGAGGACTTCTCCGTAGAAATTAATATATTGGCTGAATGCGCACATAAAAATATCGTTGGCCTCCATGAGGCTTTTTTCTTTGAAAACAAATTATGGGTAAGTAAACAAGAACATAAAGGTTTTACATTTTAAAAAAGTATGTCGCCAGAAGTTTATTTTCCTAAATTCAGTTAAGGGAAAGAAGTCTTGTTGCAAGCTATTTAGATTGGCAGAGGTGTTGAAATGAGAAAATGTATTGTAATTGTAGTAAAAATGGCATTTATTAGTATAAAATGGAAATAAATAATACTTTTAAATATATATCTTGCAAACAGGCACATATCCAAGATTTATTTTTCAGGCTTCCTGTAAGACAGTGAGGAAGTAGTGTTGGCTTATTGGAAAAAAAAATTTTAATACTCATTTATAAACTGGCAAATCCAAAATAACAATATGTAAATGTCTTTATTTTTGACATTTAAAATATGCCTTTTGAAAAGCTTGTTTGAGTATTTTAATGGATCATGTGTACTGTATGCTTAATACTTATATTAATTAAAACAATAGTTAGGTTTAATTTGATATCAAACAAATGGTACAAAAATATTGACAATAGCAAATGGTGAAGGGTGCAAATATTGTGGTAGAAAGGGGCAGGTGGCTGTATGCTTTTTATTTTTCTTCTTCTTTGCCATTCTCAACTCCCAGTGGAGCAAAGGCCACTTACAATATCCTTCTACATCTTCTGGTCTCTTGACATCTTCTCTAAATCTTTCCAATCTTAAGTATATTCTTTTCTACCTCTTTGTTATCCATTTTTCCTTCTGTTTGGAATTTCTTCCTTAACTGGGATTTTTAGGTGAGGGATGCGAAATATTTTCAAAGAAATACTCTTTGAGGAAAACTTACTTAGGAAGCACATCTTTTTTCATATTATTTCTCAGATGTTTATTGAGTATTGTGGTGGAGGAGCAGTAGACTCTATCATGGTGGACCTGGAGAAGCCCCTTACAGAGCAAATGATTCGCTATGTTGCTCATGAAATGTGTGTAGCCCTGGCCTTTCTGCATGAACGTAGAGTTATACACAGGGACATTAAAGCAGGAAATGTTCTACTTACACAAGAAGGAGAAGTCAAACTGGGTTGGTGGATTATAAATGACTTTACACATATATGATTGTTTGCCAAATCTTTGAGTTTTGTTTTCATGGTTTCCTAACTTAAACACTTTCTTCCTTAATTGATAATATTAGAATGAAAGAAACAGTTAAAATTTTAAAAAGTTAGAATAATTTATTTATATTTCATGTTTTATTTTGAAAAAAACAGTTAAAATTTAAAAATTTAGAATAATTTATTTGTATTTCATGTATTATTTTGAAAAAAAAAGTTAAAATTTTAAAAGTTAGAATAATTGATTTGGTTCCGTGAAATAAGCGCACACGACAAACGCGCACAGAAAATTCCGCAAAGACATAGTTGTTCACAGGAAAACTGCGCACACCGACAGTTGCGCACTCAGAAAATTGTGTACACCGACTAAAGGTTGTTGTTGGTCTTCAACGTAAAAGACAAGTCGGCAATTATAAGTGGCTATGATTATAAATACACATTTTAAAGAAGAAATACTGATTTTTAAAACTATACTCAAAGACTATACACAAATATAATAATAATATTAGTAATTATATACGTAACAACAGATTTATGGCACCAAAAGTTACATTTCTTTGTGGCAAAGAAGAATTATTTCTATTAATATTTAATTGACAGCAATGCTCCATTAAAAATATTTAAAGATAATTTGATGACAGTGATGAAGACAACTGTATGCATCATAGGCATAAGTCGTAAGACTTAATAAGTTGAATAAGAGTCAAGATTGTGATTACTGTATGGAAAGTATTACGTTTACTTTTAAATTATAGTCGCATTAAGCAAAATGACGCCTGTAACTGTAGGCGTAAGCAGTGTTATATTTTCAATTCAATAGACTTGACAATTAGTAGGCTTACGTAGGCCTACAACGTCGTAATGAAGTATTATAATTATAGTTTAAAATATTAATTATAGTTTAAATAATCTTCCTACTACGCCTAGTACCTAAACATAATGGAGTTGTAGGCTATCTTATATTTTTAAATAATATAGTTTAAAATAATCTTCCTACCCTAAGTCTTAGTCGAGGCCTAATTATGCTTTAATATTCATTATAATTATAGTTTAAAATACGGTAATGGTCCACCTACTAGTAACCTACCTAAGCCTAATTGAGTTTCATTATAGTAGTTAAAAATAACTTCCTTAAGTTATACTAGTTATAGCCTATAGAATGCTCTATACTCATACAGATAATCCAAATATCATATACTTGCTATATTAATAAGTTAAAAAAAAGAATAATATTAGCAGATTACGTTTTACTGTAGTAAACTCAGGAAAGCAATCATAAAATTACCCAAGCAGAATTAAGGATATTTCTACTATAATTTATTTTGTAATTGTAAGAACTGAACTGTTTTCCTTAGTTTTTTTTTCTCTCAGTGAAATATATTTAGTCCTACTATTTATTAGCCTATTTATTGTTATATTATTGTAAATTTGTTGGTTAATGTCTCAGTGATTAACTAATGTAGTTTTTTTTTTACAAAGTCTTTTGACATAATTCATGCTTATGAATAGTATGATAATGATTGTGAGTGTAAATAATGGAAGGTCATTTCCACCAAGCAGAGTTAAGACAGACAGTTTCCTGTTCTTAAAACAAGAGAGGATTTAAGGAAATTTTGAATCCCAATGGATTTGATTTATTGAATATATTTTTATTACACAAATGAATAAATGCAGGATAACTTTTAGTTTTCTACAAAGGGTATGCACTAATTATAATGCTATATGATTGTGGTCTTGATAATGGTAGGTACTAATGATTTATGATTGTGGTCTTGAAAATGGTAGGAAGGCCCTACTAATGTTATATGATTGTGGACTTGAAAATGGTAGGCACTAATGTTATAAAACTGTGGTCTTGAAAATCAATTTGTAATGGAAAAAACTAGTTAGCATTATTTTCCTCAATATTTTCAATAAATGACCATGGCATCATCTACAGAAGGTTTCAGACCTCTGGCTTGGTTAAATGTTTTCTTTTATTTAAAGAAAAATTGTTTTTGTTTTGTCTACTAAATTTTAATCCAGCACAAAGTACTTAATATGAATTTTTTGTGATAATTGTTGAAATGTTTTTCTTTGAAATTAAAAAAAAAACTATAATTATTTACAATAGTTTAATATTTTTAATTTTTGAGGGTAGCATTTTATTCAAAATCTTGTCTAAATTACTGTAACTTTTTAAAACAAAGTTTACAGCATTATTCATTTGAAATTTTAATGTGCTGCAGTCTTGTATTCTGGTATGTGCTAGAAAGATATCACTTTAATTGCATCTGAATATCATAATATTCACATGCAATTTGTCTTTTTAAATTGACATGTTTAATTATTTTAAAATAAATCACTTTAAATTTATTAAATATTTAGAAACAAATGTAAATTAAGGAGCATTCAATTAATTTTAAAATGATATACAATAATTTTAGGGGGCTACAATTACTACAAAATCAAAAGCCATGACACATTGATAAATATTACTTTGTGAGAGATCTTAAGATGTTTGAAAGAAATAACATGCTTTGTTATGGTTGCAGCAATATTTTTTTTTTATAAATAGGATTTAGTTTATTTTATTATTATTATTATTATTATCATACAAAGTTAACTCCAAGTAGTTTTGCATAATAAAATTAAATCTAGAAACACAATTTTAAACACAACAATTATTGTTCCTATTATACTATTATTGTTAATTTTATTGTTTCAAAAAATTTAACATAAGAATAATTTACATTAATTAATGATTAATTTTTATGGTAAATTAGCCTGTTAGCACTATAATTACGCAGTTAAAAAAATGTTTCGCTATTTAAGTTTTTTTCGTTTAAATTATTTTTAAATTCAATTTTTATCATACTGTCTCACTGATTTGTAGACTTGTATTCTTCCCAACTTGCCTTTTGTGCTGATAGGCAACTGAACTGAACCATGTTAAATCTAAAAATGTGGCTTAAAATAAAATGTCAATGAAATTTGCGCATTTGTGTGTATTTGCTATTGTCAACATTCGCAATTGTCAGCGTGCAGATTTTTCTGTGTCTGCATTTGTCGGTGTGCGCTTTTTTCTGTGTGCGCAACTGTCGGTGTGCGGAGTTTTCCTGTGTGCAACTATGTATTTGCGGATTTTTCTATGCGAGTTTATCGTGTGCGCGTTTGTCTTGTGCGCATATTTCTGGTCACCAATTTATTTATATTTCATGTATTATTTTGATAGCAAATTTTTAGCCTCAGAATTAGCCCTATTGGAGAAATATGGAAACTTATTTTTTTACTAAAATTATTAGCGATTTTATTTTGTTTTCACTTTAATTCTTTCAGCTGATTTTGGTGTATCAGCAAAAAACACAAAGACTGCACAACGCAGGGACACTTTCATTGGAACTCCTTACTGGTAAGCTGAAACTTAACCACTGCTCATCATTAGAATTATTAACGTTCTTACAGACATTATTTCTATACTTTTCTCTCATATTTTATATTTAAAAGAGTTAGTAGAACGAACGACTACCTTAAAAATCTGTGCTGCAAATGTCTTGCAGATATGTATTTAAATGTTGGTGGAACGTCAAGAGGAGTGTTGTGGACCAAATTTTATTGACCTGATGTTGCAAGAAGATAGCCATAGCTCTATTTTTGTGAATGAATATCACAATTCTTGTGCTCTGAGAAGCTTTATCATGATGTTGATAGGTTATAACATGATGAAGTCCCTGATCACTAAAACATGATGAAGTCCCTGATCACTTACTTATAACATGATGAAGTCCCTGATCACTGGAGACTTGTTTTTTATTTTATCATATAGTAATTAGAAGAAGCTGAGGTCATTTTAGGAGAGATGGTTTTGGATCAATTTTATATTTACCTTTTAGGATGGCCCCAGAAGTTATATTATGTGAAACCCTTAAGGATGTACCATATGATTACAAAGCAGACATTTGGTCCTTAGGTAAGTGTTTTATTACTCAGTGGAATTATTTAAAGGAAAAATGCAATACTTTACAATTTTAATTACTGTTGGAGCTATTGGAGAAATTTTTGTTAGCAAAGTATTTTTTAAGGTTAAACTAATTATTTTCTCCAGGTATAACATTGATAGAGTTTGCCCAGATTGAACCTCCAAACAAAGAAATGCATCCGATGAGAGTCTTGATCAAAATTCAAAAGGCTGATCCACCCGGATTTGACAAACCCTCTAAATGGTGAGGAGTCTTTATATTAATTGATAAATAATAGATGTTCTTTGTCAAGTGAATGTTTTATTGATATAACATTTTTACAGCATTTCCAATTCATTTAAACTTTCATTTAAATAAATCTGAATTTTGTGAGAGAAATTTTATTTTTTTAAATTTTTTGTTAGAATTTTTTTTATCTTGCTTAAAATAAGTTTGTTTTCACCTTTAACTTGTGTTGAAACTTCTTCATTTTTGCAGGTCAAAGGATTTTAAGGACTTTGTTAGCAAATGTTTGATAAAGAATCCAGAACAAAGAGCAACAGCACAGGAGCTCTTAGAAGTATACAGATGAAATATTTTTTTCTAATTAATTATTAAAGCTTAAAATAACAAATTTCTATTGAAAAATTATGAGAGGTATTGTAAAATTAAAAAAATAGTTTTTCCAGTTTTTGTTGCTACATACATTAACTAAAACTTATTAACTGAATTTATTTGCCTGGGCTAGATGGCTTTAAAAGCATACAATTTTACATTAACTTTATTTAGTTGCTTGGGCAGGTGGGCCATTAAAAAAATATAATTTGTATCACTGGTCAAAACCTTTAGATTTTAACATTTAAACCCTTAGCAAGCACACCACTACAGAAATGCAATAATTTATTCTTAAACATATTTGTACAATTTAAAAAGAATTATACCTAATTCAATTAAAGATTTATTGTTTTGGTTCTGTTTTCCACAGCATCCATTTATCAAAGGTTATGTCGACAAGAAAGCCATCATGGATTTAATCTATGAAGCCAAGGCTGAAGTTGTAGAAGTAGTAGAAGACTTAACTGAAGAAGAGGATATTTTAGCCATCAAGGTTCTAAGGGCTTTTTAACATTAGTTTTATTCAACAATTTAAAAAAAAAATTAAGTTTATATTTATTTATTCAAAATTCTTGTTTTATTTTAAAAGGATAAAAGTGATTTCATTTTGATTTTAAAATGCATGACTTTAAAAATTTTTTTTCTTCCTTTTTTAAAACAGAGAAACATGAGTGCAGATTCACAATCAATAGATTTAGATAGCATCTCTCTTGCAAGTGATGAGAAAGATAAGGTAACTCTGGTTGGATTTAAATTAAAGGGATATGATTCAAATACCAGTAGAATTTTAAGTAAGAAAACTAAAAAAAAAAACAATAATATTATCAGTGGTTTGGACAATTTAAACTAGTACTTTTTTTTATAAAGTTCCTAGGAAACCTTTACAGTTTAAAGTTTCGCTTACAATAAAGAAAAACATAATTAATATTGCAAGAAGCCACTGTAATTGTTAATTGTTATTGAAATGGTAACTTTTATCTTCCGTGTTACACATTTAAACATGAATTTTTTAAAAAAAATTGCAATACCTTTCTTATTAATTTTATATTCAATTTTAAACATCTAATTTTATATTCAATTTTAAACATTCATTACTCTATTTCAAACAGGAGCATAATGATTCACGACTGTCAACAGTGGTAGAAATTACTGTTACAACCCCTGAAAAATCTCCAGCAGTCAAACGCAAGCCCGCGCCATCTCCTCCTGAGGTGATACCAGTAATACCGACTGTTACTTCAACAGCTCAGGTTGATGAAAAACCTGCCATTTCCTCTGATGAGGGCATTGGGGTTAGTGGAGATGATAAATCTAGCTCAGGAAGTTCAGAGTCTAGTCAGGTAAAAAAAAAAATCAAATTGCTTCATGTTGAATGACAGTATTTTTTAAAAAAAGATTACCAGTAGTTAAATTGGAATTGTTATACTGGAATTTGAAATTTTCCTCTTTAAGTTAATTTTAAGACCCAAAATAGTTTTAGGAATGAAAAAAAAAAAAAGACTCGCCTAGGGGAAATAAATGATTCAGGGCATCAGTGTTAAGCAGTGTATGCATTTATAGGCAATATTTAAATTTAAATTGTTTTAATGTAATGAATAAATGTTATTAACTGATTCTTATCCATCATTGAATAATTGTAGGTATTGTAAGTAATTGTGATTTAATTCATTTATATCCTAATTTTAACTCATTTTTTCCCAACTTTCTGTAGAGTTTCAGCCCAGCAAAATTGAAAGAAGTTGATGAAGTTGTTGCACCTGTGATCACAGAGCCCAGCGCTGAAAGTGGTGAGGCCATTTCTTCCGAGATTGTCAGTGATATCATTGATGATGTCCTCAATTCCACCACTCTAGAACCTTCAGTTGCTAGTGTTGTCTTTGATACCTTCAGAGATTTTGTATCTCCTGATGAAACAACTGATGTTAAAGAGGGAGATGAAGTTTTGCCACTGGTTCTTCCAAATACTGATCCGATCGTTGAGGTGAAATCACTAGAAAAGTCTGATGAAATTAATATGGGTTCTAAAGAAAATCTCACTGATCTAGAAAATATAAAGAAAGGTTCTAAAGAAAATCTCACTGATATAGACAATCTGAAATATTCGGATGAAGATATGGACATTATTGATGATAAACCAGTGACTGAAACAAATACAGTTACTGTGAATGGTTTTGTACCTCCCAGCGAGCCACTTCATCATGATAAACAATCATCTCCAAGGGAGCATGAGACCAACCAGGTCAATGCCTCTCATAAACCACATGAATCTCCTGATGACAAAAAGCTTCTTGAGCAGGTCAAGGACCATGTGGCTCCTGGTCTAGCCCCATCTCTCAATGTGCCTGTAGCCGTGCCTCAAACAGATCTGGATACTTTTGAAACAAAAATGATTGATGAAGTGATTAACATGGATGAAGACTCAGACAAGCGTTCTGACTCTGGCAGTGTAAATACTCTTGACAGTGACTTGCATGATACAGAAAAGGATGGTGATGTTGTCCAGAGACGACAAAAGAAGGGGCACATCCGTCCAAGGAATGTAAGTTTGTAGATTCATTCCCTTTTGAGAGCTATTTATAAAATAAAATAATTATTTGAATATAATGTATATTTTACTTTTGTAGAGAAATGTAAACAAGGTTTTATCACCATCTATATCAGTATAAATCAAATTTTGTCTTACTTGAAGTTATTTATGTTTAGCAAACATAAATTTTGACTAGATCTAACAATGTAGATGGGTAATCTTCTTATTTAAACTCGATGCAATTTTAAAATTGTTATAACTGTAGTTAACCTGTTCTTAAACTACATCAGCTTCTTGAGTACTTTGAAACATATCAAATTATGAATGTTATCATTATTTTGCTGTTGAAATAATGGCAGTGACAACCAACCAAAATGGTTCAAAATTCAGATGGAATTGTTAAACAGCCACCACTTTTTTTTTTGTTTTTAAATAAATCTGATAATAGGCTAATACAAAAGTTGAATATATTTCAGAACAACTTTCTGTTCATATTTTAAAATATTTAGTTGTAATTCATGTTGTACAGATTAAATATATAATTTGTGATTTTTATATACACATCTATTAGAGAATATTGATTAACACATCTATAAGATTAATTCATTAACTTCAATATAGATAATAAAATGAATCTTAGGTAAACAAATTTTTTACAATAATTTTGCAGGAGAGTAAGAGTCATTACAGAACTATTGCCAAAACTCGTACCTACATGAAAGATGGCCAAGTTGTAACATCGACCATTACTAAAGTCATAGCAACGGGTGAGGAGAACCGGGTCAGAGAGGATCATTTACACAGGTTGGTACATGTCAGCCATCTTATCTGATTGTCATACATCTGTTGACATATGTCTGGATCAATCACATACCTTCTATCTTTTACGTTGTGGGGTCTGTTGACCCCAACTACACAGTATGTAGAAGATCCAGAAAACAATAAAGGGAATTATGAGCTGTGAAACATTGAACATAAAAAAACAAAAATGTATTCCTATTTTGCATTTAAAAAAAAAAAGTAAAGCATGAGTATGTCTTGTACATGCATACAGTCAAATACCATATTATTAATGTTAAAATTTGAATCCAAAATTTATATACAACTAAAAAATAAGGGTTAGAAATATTTTAAAATATAGTGGTCCATTGCAACAGATACAAACAAACAGCACCTTGCAATTACCAATGGCTGCAATTTACACTGAACTGAATACATATTCACTACAATGTGACTATATAATTGAAAGATTTAAATATCATAAAGGGTTTATTCAGTTAGGTGGTGGACTACTACTTCTTTAACATCTTGAGGGCCCACAATCTGATCATTCTGGCTCCTATATTTGTAGAAGGGTTCATGATGTTTCTGTGCATGGTTTTGAAGAGGATATTTGACTGGTTGCAAGGGCTACTCGGAGGGGTTTTAGGAACTGGGGGCTGGAAGGCAGGAGGCAATAGATGCAATCGTGTTCAGTGTTGTCGCCTCTATTGTTCCTTCTGAAGCTTGTTCCATTCCTTGATTGTCTTTGGCCGGAATGAGCAGATCCTGTCCTGTGTTCTTGCTGTAATGAGCCGGAATTGCTTGTCATGGCCTCGCCGCTTTCTAGGAGGAGATGGGGGAGTTCCTGTTTAATGCTGGAGCATTAGAACAGCCCAATTTTTATCTTGATCGGCATGAAGAGTCAGGATAATCGTCGCCATTCTTCCAATGGTGACCAGCCCAGTATGCTGCGAACACTTTAGGCGCTCTTGTGGTTCAGGACAAAGCGTGCTGCCCGTTGCTGGACCGCCTCCAACCTATCGATTAGGGGTGTGCCGGATCCGTTTTTTCCAACCGGATCCGGATTTTCTTATGCGAAATCCTCCGGATTCGGATCCGGATTCCGGAATAAACCGGATTCCGTTTTCTCCCGGATTCCGGATTTTGGTACTATTGGTAGATACTTCGGTAAGTCAAGGTGGACTACTACTTTTTGTGTATGGGAATTCGCAATCGGCGCCAAAAAATCCGAGTTTTTAATTTTCCGATGTGTGTCTATTTATTTTATTAAATTAGTACTTTCGATATATATTTGAGTTCCGTTCCATTTGGATAAGTGTCTTACGAGAGACGCCATGTTTCTACGCGTTCGCAGCAGGTCATGCAGCTCGCTCAACCTAATTTCGCCATGGGGTTGGCCACGCCCCCCTTTTTAATGGCGGAAGTTGACGATACTTAGGAAATATTAATTTATTATCACTATTTACATCAAAATAATTGATAACTTGTGTTTCAGAATGCATTTAAAGACATTTAAACTGGAATGTTTTAATTTGAGCTTTAACAACCCGGTAGAATCCATATTATAAATGATCAGAATTTACCGTGTGCAACACGTTGTCATTGGCAACCATTCACAGCCACTTGCATAACTGTATCGTAGTACTACCTCAGAGTTTCATTCATAAGAGTTTGCCGTGTGCAAAAACTATTAAACCATTGGTCAGGGAAAGCTTTAATTAATTATTCATGTGCCAAAGTTGAAAGTTTAAACTAAGTCTAAACAGTATTTTAGTGATAAGGCAGGGAATGCGTTGCCTTATATAAACTATATAGTCATTGCGCATGACGGGATTGGTGGAATGAGATCACAGAATGTGGAGATGCAGTCCATGTTAAAAAATGACAAACCAAGTCGTACTTTAAAAATTCATAACTTTAAAACTACAACAGCTAAAAATATGATTTTGGTGTTATAATTCTTTAAAAAATTACATCTTTTCAACTATGCCATTGGTTTATTTTTACAAAAAGTTTAAATTTTCTTATCAAAGTCCCTACACTATTGGCCACTATTAGCGGTGCTGACTCTAGCCTCTGGTATGTACGGAATATTAAACATTAAACAAGCTCAACGCTCGAAACAATCGATTAATGTATCGTGATCGTGTGGAATTCGGGAAAGAGAATTACTTTTATTTCAGATTATGATCCGGTGAGTCACAAAATCTGGCAAATTCCGAAATCCGGTATATTCCGGATTCCGGAATCCGGTTGTTCCGGATACATGTAAATCCGGCGGAACCGGATTTCACCGGATAGTGCAAAATCCGGCGGAACCGGATTCCGGCACACCCCTACTATCGATGCTCTTCTGGGTGAATGGGTCCCAGATTGAAAATGCATATTCTAAAAGCAGCCAAACGTTTTTTCTTTCATGCTGGAGTTGCAGATCCTCAGATTTCGCCTTAGGAACCCTAGGGTCTTGTTTGCCTGGTTGCACACATTGTTAATGTGCTCGCCCCAGCGGACTTCTCTTTGAATGGTAACACCCAGGTACATTACGGAGGAAACTGGCTCATGCAGTTGGTAAGGGTGGTGTAGAGGGGTTCTTCTTCTGGTGACTGACAAGGTCTGTCACTTGGCAGGATGAAATTCCACGTCCCAGCTCCTCTCCCACTCAGCTAACCAATGGAGGTCCTGTTGTAGCTGATCCTGGGAGCTGTTCACCACCATGGCGTCTGCAAACAGTCTTGCTTGGGAAGTCAGCATCTCGGGCAGGTCATTGAAATATGCTAGGAACAAACAGGGGCCTAGCACCCAGCCCTGGGGGACCCCTGACTTAACGCCAACAAAGGAGGACCTTGTGTCGTTTACCACAACTGCCTGGCATTGGTCGCTCAGGAAGCTAGAGATCCATGTTTTGGTAGTACCTTGGATCCCATATCAATGAATTTTATATGATAGCAAACTATGATTGACACTGTCAAATGCCTTTAAGAAGTACATCAGTAGCACGTCAGTTTGCTTGCTGTTCTTCAGATTATCAAGTCTTCTACAAATTGGAGTAGCTGGGTCTCACATGACTTGGAAGCCATGCTGAAAGTCATTGAGTATATTTTGGCTTTCAAATGCTTCATGACTGCACTTATGATTATGTGCTCCAATAGTTTGCATACCATGCTGGTGAGGGATACAGCATGGTAGTTGGCAGGGTCGTAATCGTCTCCTTTCTTGTAGATAGAGTGAAATGCGCTGCTCTCCAGTTTAATGGACCATTGCCTTTGCACAGTGACGATTGGAAGAGGATTGTCAGTGCAGGAGTGATTTATTGGCCAATTCTTTGAGCACTCAAGCGGCAATTGAAATGTCACATTAAGAAATGGCGCCAGCGGGCCGTCAAGCTAATGCTCTTTATGCCCTCCCAAAGCACCCCCCCCCCCCAAGCCCGGTATCGGGCCGCGAAGCGGCACGTTACGCTGGAGATGTCCCTTTGCGGCAACTAATTTGCTCTGTTCAACTCCTATCCATCCGAAATTATGACCTTTGCTAAATGTCCCAGTAAGAAATGGCGCCAGCGGGCCGTCAAGCTAATGCTCTTTATGCCCTCCCAAAGCCCCCCCCCCCCCCAAGCCCGGTATCGGGCCGCGAAGCGGCACGTTACGCTGGAGATGTCCCTTTGCGGCAACTAATTTGCTCTGTTCAACTCATATCCATCCGAAATTATGACCTTTGCCAGCAAATGACCATAAATACTTACCCATTTAAGATGCGTGTTTATAAAAATCAGGTTTTCACAATGGACCTTGAAACATTGAGGGGGGCTACTGCTGTGCCACATGGGGAGGGGGGGCTAACTGCTGTGCAACATTGGGGGCTACTGGTATGCCACATTGGGGGAGGGGGGGCTACTACTGTCTGTGCCATGTTGGGGGGGGATAATGCTGTGCAACAATGGGGGCTACTGGTATGCCACATTGGGGGCTACTCATGTGCCACATTAGGGGTTGCTGCTGTGCAACATTGAGGGGCTACTGTTGTGTAACATTGGGGTCTACTACTGTTAGGCATTGGTGGCTACTCCTGTCCGACATTGGGGGCTACTGCTGTGACACATTGTGTGCTACTGCTCTAGTAATAAAGGGAATTGTTTCAAACTTTTTCATGCGAATAAATCAGGAATATGGTTTCATACTAGAAAGTATGCGAGAAGTTCTTCATGAATGATTTTCTGCATGGGGTCATATGAACTCATTTATTCCTGATTTATTAAATTGGCTCAGACTAAAACATGGCCATCATCATGTACCACAGTTAACAATGAAGAAAAAAAACCAACCTCTCTCCCCCCTTAGAGGGCAGGTCTCAGAGGTAGCCCTTTGGTCCCTGTCTCTAGCTAGAATTTGTGATGTAATGTTTAATTTAGGAGCCAGGTGTGCTCCCATGACCACTTTAATTATTGAACCGTTCCAAGGATCTATGTGGACCACAGCTCTGAGGAAACCATTGCAGGAAGTTCCCAATGAGGATCCCCATCCTGTCTGCATCAATCTACCATCAACATAGCATAACTACTTGCACCCTGGCTGGTGAAAAGGGAATTTTAATAAGTACCAGAATTAAGGACCATTTCTTCATGGTGTCCACACTTTAAAAGGAAGCTACCTCACTCCCTTTCCAGGCTTCAGTGTATGTGTGTGTGTGGGGGGGGTGAAGGGGGCTTGTGGTGGGGCAGGGGTTTTGATATAATTGGTAGACCATAAAGACCTCGGGCTCATGTCTCTGACTCCATCCACTAAGTAACATTTTTGTGTGGCACTGTTTATTTCTGAATTGTTTTTTTTCATAAATACCATTTAATAGACCCAAGGAAAGGTCATGATTTGAAGCCTCAAGTATAGTGATAAAAGTGTAACTGTTGCTTCATCATTCCATGGAGATGTGGAAATCAATTGTTGCCAAATGCACTTTAAGGTACAGGAGGAAACTAACACCAACAATTGCTACATTTTAAAAACTTTTAAAATATTGTTGCACTAGATAACCCCACGCCTCCCACCATCTCCAAGCCTCCCTTCACCCTTAAAGTCCTCACAAGAAGCCTGCCCTCAAACCAACCATCTCTCAAACTGTGTACCTCCAAAGTATACTGTTTACCTACCATCACCTACCATCCCCCACCTTACCCATCTGGCAAGTCTCTCTTTACCATCTATCCCTCCCATATAAACATAGCCATGCTCATTGCATATTATATATACTGTTTTACTATATAAGTACATTCAGTTAATGCCCCAGTACCAAATAAGGAGACAGAAAGAAACATTAACAAACTAAAACCAGTTTAAATGTGAGAAAAAAATGAAGAAAAAAATTATGTTTTTTTCCTTGTTAATTCAGTGTTGAATTATATTGACATTATTATTGAGTCAACTCGAATCAATGTGTAATATTTTTTCTATACAAAGTGGAGGAACAAAATAATTGTCTTAAGTTCTGGAATACATTATTTTTAGGTTCCACTTGGCATATAATATCAGTTGCAAGTCCTGTCAAAATCAAATTGGGTTAAAGTGTATTGATTGGTACGAACTAACCTAACTTGTTATCCACGCCCAGAGTAATTGGTTCCTGGCTGTTGATCCCCCATGTCCTACCATCTAAACCTATGCAACTAGCCAAGCAAACAAAACCCACATTAAGCTATGTGGCACCAAATCCCCTGCCATCCCAAGTATCAATGAATATTCTAATCTCTTCTCTCGGTACCCCTCCCTTACTGGTGTTACTCCCCCCACCCCTCCTTTTCCCGCCCCCCTTCTCACTTGCTCAAGCCCGAAACCTTTTTCCCCCGAGCTCCAAACAGGGACTGCTCTCCAATTTCTTGTTTCCCCAACTTGGCACCGGTTTAGCGAGCCATCGGTCACCCAGAGGGGGGAGAAGCGTGAGTCACACACCTAAACAAAAACATTCACTCTTTGGATGTGCATCCTGTCCCCCTTCTCTCTCTGGTGTTTTTTTTTTTTTTTTTTTTCAATGGCAAATTTTCCTCTGTTCTGAAATTTCAGCTCTTCCAAATTATTTTTTTTTTTTTTTTTTTTTTTCAATGGCAAATTGTCCTCTGTTCTGAAATGTCAGCTCGTCCAAATTATGCTCATCCTCCCCAGCGAGCCTGTTGGGTTCATCTCGAGTTTGTCAGCTTGGCTTTTTGGATAAGTACCGTCTATGCTTGTGAGATATACATTTGCTAAATGGCCACTGTAGAAGGGGGCGATGGGACATCTAAATTATTAAATGACACATATTATGTTGATAGTGATGTCTACATTTTTTTTATTAAACCCCTCTAAATTGTCATTGAAACGGAATAGATGGCACCGCCCATGTTAATGAGCACTGTATACGTTTTAATGATGATATTTTTTGACTGGTTAGACTGAGTTGTACAATCGGAACAAAATAGTAAACTAAATAAAAACAAACACGGAGAAATGGTTGTGATTGAATATTCATTAAAGAATAACTCATCTATATATTATTTGACGCCGCCGATCTTTAGTTTCCTGTGCTTACAATGTTTGAGGTCTACTTCATATCATAAGCTGGAGAGCTATCTTAGTATGAGGTTTGCTTCATATCATAAGCTGGAGTGCAATCTGAGTATGAGGTTTGCTTCATATCATAAGCTGGAGTGCTATCTGAGTATGAGGTTTGCTTCATATCATAAGCTGGAGTGCTAACGGAGACTGCACATCTTCAACCTTGTTTTATTACATCAAAAATGTGTAAATTTTGATTTGTTTCAATGCATTATTTGGCTATAGAATTGAAGAGTTTTACAACTTACAGGTTGCCTAAATTGATCCCCATTATCGAATGTTATTTGTAAAAAAAAAAAAGGTTTTGTCCTGTCCGTAATGTGCATTGAGCTGATGGGGGCTGGTCGGAGCTGTTGAACTGATTACAGGGGAGTTGCCAGCGAGCGTCATTATAAAACTGCTCTGAAGGGAGCCCATGAAAGCTTTGGCTGCTCACATGCATCCGGCATGCGGCGCACGGAGATGTAAAAAAGCCGACCCCGCAACGATGTCAAATGTTTCATTGATCGTGGCCGATAGAAACTGTTCATCGCCCCTCCTCCTAATTGGTTCACATCTTAGCTTGGCCAACCTTGTACTACCGGCCCCAGGGGCAGCTGAGTCAATGGGGGTAATCAATAATAAAATCAGTGGACATAAGATGATGCTTGAATGGAGAAGGAAATACAAAGCGGGTGGGGGGAGAAGGGCGGTGTTAGATTTATACTAGTTTGAAATGACCACCATAAAATATTGCATTACACTGACATTTTGGAGTCTTAGCGTTTTCTGCAGGGGCGCTTTAAAAAAACTGAATCGATTTATTTGGCCTCAACGCCAGCATTTTAAGCACTAGCTTAAACCATTCTTTGATTAACTTTGAATATCTCCCCTACATAAATGGACAACGTTCTTGTCACCAGGATGAGAACTTTTTTTTCTCTCTTTCTTTTAATCGTCACTTTACTCAACGTAAAAATGTCGGCTGACTTATTTGGGGTCCATTTATGTGGATTTTTGTTATCTGTTAATAAAAATAGACGGTCACTAATTAAAATGAAGTTGTTAGCCGAGTTTTCACCAACTTAGAATTTTGTCATTTACATATCCTGTCATGTACATATCCTGTCAGTTACATATGTAGGCATAGGTAAGTCTCAACAAATGCACCCGCCAACAATGAACTCGATGAAGACATTCACCGAGTGTGTGTGGTAGACAAAGTAACCATACAATTTGATGATATACGACCGCTCCCATCTTGAACACACTTCTTTCTATAGATGGCAATATTTCCTTTTCGAACTGATCTTATAGATTCGCGGATAGTGTTATTAAATATTCATATGAAACAGAAAAGATGACAACCAAACATAAGGGTGGAAAAGGGGGGGGGGAGGGGGGAGAAATAATCAATCACGCATAGTTTAGTTTATTTTTTAAAGAATATAATTTTATTCTTTAAAAAAAAATATATAACTTCTAATGCTGAGATTTGCCTATGGGTTGAGCTGTGCATGTTCCCACTGGACCAAGTGTGTGGCCAAGTTTGCAAATATTGTATGATGGATGTGAATGATAGCCAGAGATTGCAGCTGAAATCGGCTGGGTCTAACAGACCCGTCACACAAAGATGCTGGCATCAAAAGATGGGAGTGAAGGAGGGGGGAGGAGGTAGAGCCAATTCAAAAGAAAGATGGCCGAGGCAAAATTGGAATCACTTTTGCGTGGGAAAAATGGATTGGCGAGAGTGGTCGGAGATGAGGGGAAGCCAACAGTTGCATGTGATGGTATGAGCCAGGCAGTGTGTGGACGGACGGCTGGCTTGTACAGCGGTGTGACAGGAGAGTTGTTTCTTGTGGTCATCTGTTTATTCCTAATGACTTGCAATATGGATGGAAATGTACTTGATTGTCAAGATTTTATTACTGTGGGGATTTAATAATGTGTTCACATATTTGAAAATGAGATTACCGCTGTGAGACACCGGAAAAGTGATGTAAAGACACATGGGCTTGCTGGCTAGAGATCGATTTCCCTGTTACATGGGGGATATTAAGTCAGCACCTCAAATAGCCACAAGTTTCCTATGTTTTTTTATCTTCTATATAATCGGCAAACATGACTACTTTCTTGGGATATGTGTTACTTCTGTTAGAGCTGATTAAATTGGAATATGCACCCGTTGCTTAACATTATTCATCTGTGATATATTGCATGGATGGTCGCTGTTTTTTTTTACCATGTTCTTTTGAAGTACCGACCCATTCAGTCAGATATATTGACATATTTTTTTACACCCCCCTCCCCCCATTTCAAAAACGCCCCCGTAACTAGAAGGGAAATGCCCTTTTGCGTATTATCTAATGTGAAGTCCTGCCAGGTATTGTTAAACAAGCAAACGTTGAGATCTCTTATCGAACGTATCTCAACATCTTGATCTTTAATGTCTCGGCGAGGGCTTGAATACGAGGGAAGATGTTCTTGAGCAGATACAGCACTTAGGAAGTCGATGATCTGATTTTTATGACCTGAGTGCCCTAGCCCTGGAGTACTAGAGTTTCGAGATTGCTTTACTTGACTCTCTGCTGGAGACCCGGCACTCGCATTATCGATTTTTTTGGGTTTAAAGTTGAAAAAGAGAGAGCCACTTAAATACAGTAAAAGGTAGTTCAAACAAAGAAAAAAGAAGCGTAATCTGGAAACTCTCCATTTTCAAACAGGATTTTCAATATTTGGCGCTAGTACCCATTTGAACATCTGGTCTGTTAGAGCTCCGTCTGTTGGCCTGATGTGTCCTAATAACAAGCTTTAAGAAGTAACTAAAAAAAGAGAAACGTTTTAAATGTATGTTTGGAAGAATTGTTGCAGAGATAAAGTCTCCTCATATCGGCACTTCAAGTTGACTTCAAAATTTCTCTTCACCCTCACCCCTTTTTTTACACACACACACACACACACTAAATTAAAAACACTGGATATCAAACACGTTTCGAATTTGAACTAAATTTGATCAAATGAATAATTGTGATTAAACACATCAATAAAATACGCGAGAGGGAGGGGGGGGGGCGCGGCGACAAAACGCAAGCTGTGATCAGGTGCGTGATGTTTTAGTTTTAAAAATATAGCTTTAAATAATAGCCGTGACCCAATAATACTGAACTAATAATGGTACCAGACTTTGCTCGGGTAGAAATGAACCATGAATAAAACAGTTCTTGACAACTTATAATCAGCATATTTCTCTGGCCCAGTGGTTCTCAGCCATGGGGTTGCCTAAGACGATCAGAAAACACCCATTTGTGAAGTAGCAACGAAAAATAATTGTATGGTTGGGGGTCACCACAACACGAGTAATTATATTAAAGGGTCGCGGCATTAAGAAGGTTGAGAACCACTGCTCTAGCCGAACGTTTATCTTTCGAATGTGTCAATGTAAACGTACATAAAGATTTAAAAAAACAAAACGTTCTTATAAGACGTTCACAAAAGAAAGCAGCCACTTCTATGATTGTTCTAATTCAAGAAACTTGGTGTGGGACAATGACAATGTTTCCAGCTGAAAGCAGAGAATGGCTCTCGTGATTTGTTATAGCTAAACATTTCCTAAGTCCCGTGCCGCCCCCGCTAACAGATGCACGACTGGCAATGGCTTGTGTTTGTGTTAAGGAAGTCCGATATAGATTCATCTTTGTGTGTCAAGATCTCGTCATTGGAGGACACGGGATCTGGCCTAATTATTGATTTAATACCAGGCTCAGTTCGCTTCACGTGAGCTTCTCCAGGGCGTCTCATGATTCAACAGTTTGTCAGTTAGAAATACTACCATTCCCCCTTTACTATAATGCACATGGAGTCCGCGTGGATATCGGCAGCAGTGGAAGGCGTTTATGTCCTACTGTTGAGACTAGGGCGACCACGTGAGAATCATGTCACTTGTACACCTTTAATACTAGTAGTTTGAACTGCAGCTGGTTTGTACCATTACAACCTCAAACCATCGAAATCATCTCTGTTTGAGACGAGAAGAAAAAAAATAAGTGGGGGGAGGGGGATGTCAAAGTTTGAAAAAAATATTACCATAATAAAAAAAAAAAGAAGAAAAAAATAAAACAAAAGGCTGAATATTTGAGTAAGTTCATTGATTTGTGGGGTTTGTCTTCCTCACTCCAACGTTTAGCTTTGAAAATGGTCTCGTCATAGCATCCTTAAATGAAGTAACCTTAGTCATTTTAGTCATTTTTGTGTTCTTTTGAATTAAAGTTTTGTCCATCTCCTTAGCAAATAAAATGATTGTAACACATATCTAAATATAATTAGTGTTTCCAACAAAAACGCTGGAAGATCATTCCTAGAATGACTATGCAAAAGATTGAATTGTTGGCGTAACAAATCACGACAGCTACCAGCTGGACATACCTCGGCACGTTTGTCAACAAAGCCGTCAACAATTTGGGGGTCATTTACTTGCTGGTCAGCTCCGGTACTAGCCTTGCTGTTTGTTTAAACCAGTGTCAGTAGACCCCTGGCTATGTGGGTCTTTGTATCGGGGAATCCACGTTAAACTTTGCTCTTGTAAAATACACTCATGTGTGGTGTGTATTCGTGTGTGGTGTGTATTCGGCTCACGTAGCTATTTATTTAAGACAACTTGAAACACTAATTTTGTTTCATATCTTTTGATTAGTATCGATTTCATGCACTTAGTGAGTATATAGTACTATGACTGAAACACTGGATACTCTGTCCTAGACTGGTTCACGTGTCCGGATTCTAACAAATGGAGTGACAACAGAATCCACTATTGGCGTAGCAATCTAACAAACGCCCTATTTCTTTTGGATGTGTCTTGTAAAATTGTGAAACTTAATTGGAAAATAAAGTGTTCACTTGTTTTAATTGTGAGAATATTGAGGCGTGATATAAAGTCATGGAGTCAATTTCACTAATATAAGACAACAGTCGGTACATGCCTCGACCCCCTGAAGGCCTTCGACCACCAGAGAAAATGTTCTTTGCATCAGGTCAGCCCAACGATGGCCAGGAAGAGTTTGACGAAGCATCCTGGGAGAGCGCTCGCTCCAGTTGGATCTACATGGAGATGGAGCCCAGACAAAAAGCTTGCTGGTTTGACAAGGGCTTCTGCGTGTCGCCGGACGAGCAGCACAAGTTTAACCTCAGCGGGAACTCGGACGGCATGTCACTGGCGATGACGTCATTGGACACAACGGGAGTCTCCGAAGACGGTGACGTGAGTTTTGAATTTGTGGAGGGCGTGACGTCAGGGCGCCTGGATGAAGAGGAGGAGGATGGTGATTATGAGCAGATAAGTGACCAGCTTCAGGAACCGTGCTATGCAACGTGTGATATTCTTGTCAGCAACGACAACTTTATTCTCAAAAAGGAGCAAGGGAAGAATCCAATGAAATCAGACTCCAGCTCCAATATACATGGACATGCATCAGATACAAGTGGTGAGAAAACGTCTGCCGCACGACGGTCGGTGTCACTGGACAGTTATCCTTTACCCAAAAATCCACTCCAGTTACTAAAACAGTCGGAGACATTTCACTTTCCCCACATGGCTAAAGCTAGATTACGAGCATTACCTCCTGTGCCCCACAACTCTAGGAAGTATCCCGATAGTCCCCTCGCGTCGTCTGCGTCGTCTCCGTCACAAACTAACATCGCCAACCAGCCATCTTCGTCGTCAAAAAGTCCGTTGTTGCTTCGTGTCGAAGCAGATGCCGACAGAGATTCCATATTTTCTCTATCAACAATGGCGACGGTTTCCACTGCGACCAGCTGTGGAAGCCTGTATCGTATACCCGCTAAAGTGCGCAAGCTCTCCACGTCATCTACCTCAGCTAAATCTACCTGGTCAGCCATCACAAGTAAAAGTATTGCCAGACACCTTGGTCATATTTCGTCAGACCCTATACGGATTACCACCCATCAGGCCCCGGTGTCGCTTCTCCCCAAATTGCTGAGGGATGTTTTTGCTTACCTCTGGTGTGAGAACCCCGATCGTGACCCTTTTAATACATTTTCTGTGTCTGAGACAGATCTTACCTCAGCCATAGCACATCTCGAGCACCAACTCAGCACGAGGGTCCGCAGTCAGGGGGAGAAAAGTCGAGCCAGTTTGTTTTCAAATTTGATCAACCCCAGCCCGACCCAGCCTACCGCCACCTCCACCCCAAGCTCGCCCACGTCCGAGAGCCCTGCCTGTCTAGACCTGGGCAATGAAGATGAAACCAGTTCTGGTCCCATGAGTCAGCTCCCATTTAGGGTCCAGTTTATTATGGAGAGCTATTGTAACATTTACATGATGAGGTACGTTTTATAGTTGGTCGATATTTCTCATTCCTTTCCCCACTCACACACATCATATTATGACATGGCATTGGGGAATGAAGATGCTTTTTACAAGGCAGCGTGATGCTCAATGATATTTATTTATTATGAGGAACAAAGTGAAGTTATTGACACTTAATTGTCCATTTGGTAATGGGTTAGATTATCTGACAAGAAGCGCTGCCGAGAAAGGAACACTTTTACGAATCCAACTTGGATTCTTCAGTATAAAGAGAGTAAAACAGAGTAGGGTTCAACCTGAAAAAGAGTAAAACAGAGTAGGGTTAAACCTGAAAAAGAGTAAAACATAGGGTTAAACCTGAAAAAGAGTAAAACATAGTAGGGTTAAACCTGAAAAAGAGTAAAACATCGTAGGGTTAAACCTGAAAAAGAGTAAAACAAAGTAGGGTTAAACCTGAAAAAGAGTAAAACATAGTAGGGTTAAACCTGAAAAAGAGTAAAACAGAGTAGGGTTAAACCTGAAAAAGAGTAAAACAGAGTAGGGTTAAACCTGAAAAAGAGTAAAACATAGTAGGGTTAAACCTGAAAAAGAGTAAAACATAGTAGGGTTAAACCCGAAAAAGAGTAAAACAGTAGGGTTAAACCTGAAAAAGAGTAAAACAGAGTAGGGTTAAACCTGAAAAAGAGTCAAACATAGTAGGGTTAAACCTGAAAAAGAGTAAAACATAGTAGGGTTAAACCTGAAAAAGAGTAAAACATAGTAGGGTTAAACCTGAAAAAGAGTAAAACAGAGTAGGGTTAAACCTGAAAAAGAGTAAAACAGAGTAGGGTTAAACCTGAAAAAGAGTAAAACAGAGTAGGGTTAAACCTGAAAAAGAGTAAAACAGAGTAGGGTTAAACCTGAAAAAGAGTAAAACAAGTAGGGTTAAACCTGAAAAAGAGTAAAACAGAGTAGGGTTAAACCTGAAAAAGAGTAAAACAGAGTAGGGTTAAACCTGAAAAAGAGTAAAACAGAGTAGGGTTAAACCTGAAAAAGAGTAAAACATAGGGTTAAACCTGAAAAAGAGTAAAA
Organism: Lymnaea stagnalis; assembly: GCA_964033795.1. NCBI lineage: Eukaryota > Metazoa > Mollusca > Gastropoda > Lymnaeidae > Lymnaea > Lymnaea stagnalis. The sequence goes on along the minus strand of CAXITT010000001.1, from coordinate 5,267,395 downwards.
CATAGTAGGGTTAAACCTGAAAAAGAGTAAAACAAAGTAGGGTTAAACCTGAAAAAGAGTAAAACAAAGTAGGGTTAAACCTGAAAAAGAGTAAAACAGAGTAGGGTTAAACCTGAAAAAGAGTAAAACAGAGTAGGGTTAAACCTGAAAAAGAGTAAAACATAGTAGGGTTAAACCTGAAAAAGAGTAAAACATAGTAGGGTTAAACCTGAAAAAGAGTAAAACATCGTAGGGTTAAACCTGAAAAAGAGTAAAACAAAGTAGGGTTAAACCTGAAAAAGAGTAAAACATAGTAGGGTTAAACCTGAAAAAGAGTAAAACAGAGTAGGGTTAAACCTGAAAAAGAGTAAAACAGAGTAGGGTTAAACCTGAAAAAGAGTAAAACATAGTAGGGTTAAACCTGAAAAAGAGTAAAACATAGTAGGGTTAAACCTGAAAAAAATAACGCAACAAAACTAATTTTATATTGTGCTAACCTGATTGCAGTCTCTCCCCTCATTACCCTTGGATTCTTCAGCTCACACCTTTGATGTACAGTAGTAAATAGTTGGGGATAGAAATGGCAGATTATTATCGCAAATCAGAAATAATGACCACTTGACCAGACTTCTACACCCTCTGTCTGCACCTACTCAAACGAATATTTGTGGCGTTTGACTAAATTATACCACCGTGAGATGATAAACGAGCATGTCCTGGGCATGTCCATTTTTTAGCCCCTTGTATCCCAACAATGAAAATATAAAATTCGATGTTCTGCGTGGTTTCAATATCAATGCCTGGTATTTATCATGGTGTGGAAGAGAGCATATCTGAAGTGTTCGTGTCAGTCTGTGTGTTCTAAACAGCTCGTTGAAACGGCAGTCCTCGTTTTGAAATTTAAATGTATACATCCACGTGCTGGAGGAAAATTTGCACAAAGCAATCAACACACAATTGCACCTATTTGGATCAATCTTATCTCATACGACCTCACAAGCCTTACATCTTTCAATATGCTACTGAAACGTAAGCGTGCTTTGAAGGTCTTATGTTAATTATGGCGATGGTTTTCCCACTTATATTTTACAGTTTTTCTCGCGTAACTTGGCCATTGGGTTAAGGGACTACATGAAGATCATGGTTTGGATTTACTCATACCAAGCTGTTTCTTTTCTACATTGTACTGTATACAGCCTTTTAGCCAGGGGTGCAAAAAAGGGAGGGGGCCGCTCCCGCTTAGACCTTTTTTTTTCAAAATCATTAAAAAAAAATATATATAAAAAAAAGATCCCTGTATTTTGTAATGGTCAAGCCTAAGTCAAAACTGATTACGTCAAACCTGAGTATGTTCAAAACTGACTAGGTCCAAAATGACTACGTCAGACCTGACTACTTCACAACTGAATACGTCAAACTTGAGTATGTAAAAAAAAACAACTGACTAGGTCCAAAATGACTACGTCAAACCTGACTACGTCAAAAACTGACTAAGCCACTGACTATAAACTGTCAATGAACCAAGACTGAGAAAACGTCTATCCTCTCGCCACTTTCATGTCATAAGTCTGTCTCGGCCTCCTTCCTGTCGATTCAGTTACGCGGTGTTCTTTTTCAGTTCACTGTCCAGAGTTATTTGTAGCCTACCGGTACTTGCCAATAATGCGTGAATTAAAACACAACAACCCAGTTCTGCTTGTCCTTTGGGCTCAATAATATACCTGGCCGATTGGCAATCAAGCCACAACTTGTATCATGATGTCTGAAAAATCAAATCAAAACTAAAGCTGAATTTCATATGGTGTGCAAGTTGATATGGTGTGGGTAAAAAGGGGGTGGCATAAAAAGAGATGCGGCGTGCTTATGTGATGCTTTTTGGCCACAAGCCCATAACGAGATTGACAGGGGACTATTAAATTATAAATTGCCACCACCGGTCGCGGCCATGGCTTGTAAAACTTTGCCAAACCAGGTTCTAGCAGTAAACTCCATTTTCTGTCAACAGGACAAAGGACGCTCATCTCACAAAGTGACGCTATTGGGACGGCCGAATCAATACACCGTTCATTTTTCAAGCAAACAAATCTTAGGGTCAACTCACCGGACGATTGGGGGAAAAAAAAGGGGGGGGAGGGGGGTCATTGTATTCACAGTTTCATAACAAGATGTTTCTCCCGTCATGATTGACCAAATCGCCATTCAATAGCGCTGTTTGTCAACCAACTTAAAGAAAGGAATTGTCGCAGAGTTGTTATTAAATAAACGCCAAGCTTCCTATGCTAGATTTTTACCAGCGGTTTAAATCACCGATTCAACTAGAAATGTTCAATTAATTTTAAAATGAATCATATAAGTACGGTTTACTCAAATTTATTGGAAAACTTTCTGTGTACTGAGGTTGTAGTTGGCCCTGTTGTACTTTAAGGTTGTGGACGGCTATTTATATATGTATATAATGTAAAGAGGAACGGTGATTTGGTCGTTTTCATCAATTCTCGTTAGTAATTTAGTTCTTCCTAGGGGCTATCCAACTCACCAAAATCCTTTGGGTAAAACTAGGCACAAAACTCTAATGTAGTCTATTGGAGTTGATTAGATGGCATCTTTTCAACGAATAAAACGGTCGTAAATCCATCTTTTTAGTTGGTGAAAAGCGAGGCGAAGGGGTTTGGTGGTGGTAGTGTATGTTTTCCGTGGTAATCCTTGCTTTGGCATTGTGTACACGTCCACTTCTGGCCAAATGAAGTGCTATATTTGTCTTCACTAGTAAGGCCTTTTGTTGACGTCTGGCTATCAGAAGAATCTGGCCAACCAAGCCGTTGCCTGTCGGCACCCATTCTTTACATTTCTATGTCCTAGTTTGTTGTTGTTGCTTTCGTTTCGTTTTTTTTTTTTTTTTTTTTTTTTTTTTTTTTTTTTTTTTTTTTTTTTTAAAATTTTTTTTTTTTTTTTTTTTTTTTTTTTTTTTTTTTTTTTTTTTTTTTTTTTTTTTTTTTTTTTTTTTTTTTTTTTTTTTTTTTTTTTGAGCTTTGAAGAAATTTTGTTTAATTGCTTTTAAATGTAAACAGTGAAAGTCATCTGTCGTAGTCACATAAACTGCACATATTTGTTAGTTATGTGTAAAACTATAATAAATGTATATAAAACGTACGTACAAAATCGTAGTACTGTAGTTCAATAATCTCTTAGCTTTTGCAAGAGCTGGTTATTTTTAAACAAGTTCAGTTGTTTAAAAAAAAAAGAATCTTAGTACAAAACCGACTAGTAGTGAAAACTGCTTTTTAGTGAGCAACACAAAGCCACATTTGATTAAAAGTTTGAATATACACACATGTTCTTCCCTGTTGCCCATGATAGCACTAACATCTCTCTCACCTTACATGAGATCATTGTCCTGCTCTCTCATACTGAAAAAGTGTTTCCTTTGACATTTTTTTCTAATGACATAATTACTACAGCCCTACAGACTACAGCAGCAATTCTTTGTGGTCATGTTGCCATTAATGGAAAACAATAAGTATTAATATACCACACAATTTCTTTACAAATAGCTTAAAGGAAAGTAAATGTTGGCATGATATATGGATAAACTGAAAAGATAAAATCTTTTCTCAGAGTTTATTTATCTATTTACCTTCTCCTTGTTTTTTTTTTTTAAAAATTTATCCCATAATTCTTTTAGGAGCTGTAAATTATTTGCTAAGAATTTAGTTATTTTGGTGAAGAGGCTCATTTTTAATCTCATGCACTATTGGCTGCTGTCTTCCATCTTCCATGGTTGAGTTGTTTTATTCACGGTCTTCCTCCTCCCAACTTCCTTGCTGAGCTCACATCATTTCCACTTGCTTGGCCTTCCCCCCCCCCCCCCCCCCCCCCCGTAGCTGGGATAAACCCAGACCCACTATTACTTGGTTGTGAGGCAGGCAATATTACCATTTATATCTATTTAAAGTAAGTTGGCATATTTGTGACATGGAGTGAAAGAGACAGATCAAATAGCACCAACACAATGGATCAGAACACTTAATCCTGACAGTCTTCGCTAATCAAATGTGATACTTGAGCAGAAACATGTGGTTAAACACAAGGGATTTAAATTTGTGTACTTATCTGACTGTTTCATAATTTAATTCTTTTCTCTACAGGAAACAAGATTTACGTGAGCTGAAGTTGCTTCAAAAGCAGGAAAACAAGCAGATAACTGATCTGTCCTACAAAAATCATTTAGCACTAGAGGCTAAAGAGAAGAAGTTTGATACAGACAGTAATGTAAGTTTCTTGTGTTCTATCAGGTGACCCTGCTAGAGGTGGCATATTTGCTTGAGAAGGAAATGCAGGATTCTTCTCCCATTTTTCAGGTTTAGTCTTGGTTCCATATTGAACATACTGTGCACATGTGTCCTGGTTCTGCTATGTAAACTGGAGATTTATGTTTTATGTCCTCACTGGTCCCAAGTTGGGTGTAGTTTGAATGGGTCTCCCATTTGTTGATTTACAAACTTTTGCCTTTATGGTATATGCTTGGTACAGGGGTAAAAATGTTGTATGTTTCTGAATGTATACATCCTTAAAGGTCAAAATTTAAAAAAAAATAGAATCCTCGGTCTTACATTGGTTTGCTAGTATATAAAAAATGATATGAACTTAGCGTGAAACACTTTTGAAACAAAAAGAATGTGAGTGTCGTTTAAGTCTTGCTATGTAAACCCTGTTTAGGCTGCCAAGAAAAGCTTTGACCAGGATCTGGATATGTTGATAAAACAACAGAAACAGTTGATAGAGAAGGCAGAGCAGGCTCAACAGAATGACATGAAGAATGCTGCCAAGAAAATCAAAGGAGAGCAGGTGCGTTTTATTGAATCGAAAGCTACCCTCATTTAACTTTAAGTATAAGTCTTGTTACAATAAGACCGATTAGCATCTACAGAACTGAAATAAAATTGAGTTAAGATCGTGTGGAACAAATTTCTATTGTTTAATGACACCAGAGGCTGGGGTGCCATCAACAAAATCTCAACAAGGTGGTCACATGTCTTTTCAGGAGAAGGAGCTGAAGATATTTAGAGAGAAACAGAAACAGGAGATGAAACTACTTAAACAGGAGCTGGATATGTTGCCCAGAGACAGTAAGAAGGAAACAGCTCAGAAGATGAGAGAGGCCAAGCAAATTGAGATGGAGGAAAAGGTAAGAGGCGTTCATTGGATCCCATGCATTTAACAGAAGGGGGCAGATGGGACAACTGAGGAGGAAGTGGAGGAGACCACAGAGATAAAGATTAGATCCAGACTTTTTTTTTTAGTGTTATGCTGTTAATGAACCACTTTGTGGTCTCAAATACTAACATCATTTGGTTAAGATGCTAATAGAAAATGTCTTGGAGTATAAACAATTTGTTTTCAAAGTCACACGTTTTTAATTATTATTATAATATATTTATATACCAGACCTGTTTACACTCAAACTCTTAATATCATCACAAAATCGTTTGATACATTATCTTAATAGTAAAAAAATAAACACAGTATATTTAATGTATACACCACAAAATCGTACATTGTATGCCAAAATCGTGATAGTAAACAGGTCTGATTTATACATTTTTGTGTCTTATGAACTTGAAGCTGTATAACGGTCCAGCCCTTTTTTTTTACCATATAATAGTGGACACTATTAAACATAATTTTATTTTAGAATAGAGGTGAATTTCAGAATCAAAATCATGTCATGAAAACTTAGAAATTGCTGTAGTGGATGATGTGTTGTTAATTCTCTATATACCCAATTACATCTAGTATATCTACTAATGATTCCCATCAAAATGTCTCATTTTTCAAGTAATCTGAATGATACCACTGTTCAATTTTAAATACATGAACATTAATGTAAATGATGTCCTCTTCTTAGGAGAGACTTTTTATGGAGAACCAGGCTGAAAGATTAGAAAAGCACATGAGACAGTTGGCCGACCAGCATAGACAGAAGATTGCCCTATTAGAGAGTCAGTGTCTGCAACAGAAACAACAGTTATACAGGGGTAAGCTTTATCCAGACATTTCATACTGGTGACAGGTTTTTATTTGTTACAGAAGTTATCTGATGTGATATTGATCTAGTGATGGGTTATTTATTCTTAATGCTATGCCCATGTCCCTGAGCTCCTCTGGTCAATGCTGAACGAACGGTTGGATTCTGAAACGAGATTGGGTCAGTTTTTTAATGTTCATTTTTAATGGGTAACTTTTAATTTTTATGTTGGTAATTTTATCCACTGTCCATTCAGGTCGTGAAGCCAGTAACTGGGAGCTGGAAAAGAGTCAGCTTCATGAAAGACACCAGTTGATGAAGACACAACTCAAGGACATGTTCTTTGTCAAACGTCACCAGATGCTGACAAGACACCAGAAGGTATGTGATGAGCTGGTTGGGGTGAAGGTGTCCTATCTTGGATCTAATGGAATTGAATGTCAATGAAATAATTAAAACATTCATACTCACAATCAGTGGAAACATCTTCATTGCGCCTAAAATACAACCACAGTCTCTTTCTCTTATCAAATTTTACAATAACTTTTTCAAAGGAAATGGAAAACTTGAAGCGCTACAATCAGACAAAGGAAGATGAGATGATGAACAGACATGCCCTCGAGAGACGAAGGCTGCCCAAGATTCTCAAGAATGAAGCCAAGACCAGAGCTCAGATGTTCAAACAAAGCCTGCGGCTCAGTACCATTGGCACTCCCGAAGATGACAAAACAAAAATCAAACAGGTGAGAAGTCTATTTAAATTTGTGGGGCATTCCCGGTAGCACTGAAATCTTTTTATTGAAAGATTTCAGATGAAAACTGAGGAATGTCACTTAATATAAAAAAATAAAAACAATTAATTGTAAAATAGATTAAGATTATGATATTATGATCAAATTTCCCAATAAAGAATTTATTAGTCAAACTGACTTATTAGCATGGCACAGGCAGTCATGAGCTACAAGTGAGGGATATAGACACTATTTTGACATGTAGTAAGCCACCTTAGTGCTGCACAATTTTTTTTAAATTTGTATTAGAGCATGAATTCCAGGCAAATAGTTCATTAGATTTTTAAAACTTCTGAACAAAGAAGGATTTTTGAAGTTATGAGATTTAATTTATTTTTCATGTATAAATGGCAGGGAAAGTTTTTCAAGGAGATTATTTAAGAAACAAATAATATGAAAAACAGGTGTTAAAAATGAACAGAAGGATTCACATATAATTTGGTCCCATAGAAATCTATCAGGGTGAGGGTATTTAAGGGAATAGCAACATGAACATATTTTGTCCAAATGCCATATGTGAGTGAATTGGATTAAATAAACCCTTGCAACAAAGTCTTTTGTATAAATCATTTATATGTATTTTTTATTATTTTATTTTATATTAGTATTCTAATGATCCACCGGCTTTTACACAGCAGATCATTTCAGCTTTTCAGAAAAACAAAAGAAGATCTTACACACCAAATGCACTTGAGATATTTTTTTTAAAGAATCTCATTTAGAGCAGTTTTCAGGAAATTTATTTTGTGAAATCAATTTCATCATATTTCCTTCATCTTCCATTTGAAAAACAGGAAAAATGATTTTTGGGGGTTTGGGCTGAAAGTTTAATATTATGTATCATCATCGGCAACCAGTCCATGTGCCAAGTTTCAGCTTGATAGTTTGACTGGAACTGGGTCAATTAACCAACCATCTGAAGATTTTGCCAGCCAGAAAGGTATAAACAAAATCAAAGTTAATGCTAATATAAAGGATTTAATAAATGAAACAATTTCAGTTTGAGGAGAGTGAAAAGAAACGCATGAAGTCTGAGCAACAAAGACAAGAAGAGAAACATAAGAGACAGCTGAAAGCTTTACAAGACAAAAATGATGCAGCTGTTAAAGAACTGGAACAGTTACAGGTACGGTGCAGTTAAAACTTTATGGCATTTAAATTACACTCAGTATTTATCATAGTTAAATGACACCATCAAAACATTTAGATTTAACCTTGGTTAATAATCAGTTTTTAACGATTTAATGAATGAACAAAAAAGTTGTATGTCGAGTATGAGCGTTCATTAGTAATTGTTGCGACTCAATATTATGTTCATTAGTTGTTGAACGCTTTTCCCGCGCTTGACTATTATAGTTAGTGAACGCTCTTCCCGCCATTGTCTTTATGACGTATTTTTGTGCTGATTCGTGACGTATTGTCTACGCAGTGTTGTGACGTATGTTTTAGTCGTGCGGCAGTCTTGAGTGGAACTTTGGAGTGATAGGGTGTGTGTTATTTGGGTCTGATGGCGAGCTGCGATATATTCAAGTGTACGTGTATTATATTTACATAGATATTAAAGTTATAGTTATTATCAAAAGGAGTTGAGTTGGTTCAATGATAGTGAGAATAGTACGACGCTTCAACGTGTGAAAGAACTGACGAATGTAATCAATCCAAGAAGACGTTAGGAGTTGACATTGTAATTTTATGCAATGGCTGCATTGCTCTTGATGGTGCATCATTAACTATATCTTTTTCACTGAGCACTTTGAGTTTTTTAAATATATTGGAGCTGATGTCAGCTCTCCTGTTTTTTCTTCTCATTGTGTGATTTTTACCATTTAAAATTATGTGTTAAAATCTGTTCTTTTAAGGCTGAGAAACGCAAAATGCTGATGGAGCAAGAAACTCAAAAAATCAAAGAGCTTGATGATCAGTTCACACTAGACATGAACCAGTGGAAAGCTTTGCTCATACCCCGTAAACAGGTAAACAACCATCTTTTAAGACAGAGTTTAATGCCTTTTATAAATTATACAGCAATAAAGCATTTTTAAAAATTTACCTTAAGTATATTTAAAATTTTTAAAATTTAAAATTCAAAATTTTAAATACATTTGTTTAGACACTGGAGGAGCAATTTCAGAGAGAAATTGAAGAGCAGCAATCATTCTATGCTGATGTGGCTGGAGAAGGGAGCATACCAGCTTTGCCTAACATTCGTTCCAATCCCTCAACGATCCGAAGTAAAGGTAGAGACGGTTCAGGCTATTCTCGCCACTCCACTGTTATTTAACATCACTCAATCAAAAATCTTTGATCAAACACGATGGACTGGCCGACAGATGGACTGGCCGACAGTTAAATGTTCAATGTCCTCAAACTCTTGCACAAACACCTCACCATGCATACATGTAGGATAAGAGTACAGCACCTTCTCCCCAATTACAGGACTGGAGTATGTACCAATATGGACACTCATTTCTAGTTATAATCTTTTTAATTGTCAGTGCTTTTGCTACAATAATGCAGCTGAAACATTGTCAACCATGGTTTTTAGTACATCTTTGAAGAACGCATGATGCAAAAATTGTGTTTTTTCACTTGATTATATGTCAGTGATTTTTTTAAAGTTTAGCGTACCCAACTTCTATTAAATGAGCAGCATGTTTTCTGTTGTCTTGAATTCATATGGAGTTAACACAACATTTGAAGGTAAGATCTACTGATCGGTGCACATAAGGATTACCAAAAAGTTTATTCAAAGCTCCAAGGAACGTTAGAAAGTATTTTTTATTTTAATGAATGTGGCCCCAAACCATAAATCTGTTTACAGGAATTTTACATCTTAAAATATTTTGACATCACAATTTATAAATCAATTAAATTTTTTCAGCCAGGGTTGCATATATGTTTTAAAGACATTTTTTATAATCCTTCAACTCAGGCCTGCACAACTCAAAATGTAAGGCTTAATGAAAAATTTGTGTGGGCTGAAAGAAAAAGGGACGGGGGAAATCTATTAAGAAAATAATAATAAAACAGAATATTTCTTTACTTCTTGGGCCGCAAAGTGGGTGTTGGCTCGCCGTATGTTGTGCAGGCCTGCTTTACCTCAAAGAAATTTTCTCATTTCTATTTAGACCTTTACAATTTTTGCATTTTATGAGCTGCTTACTCTAAAAGGGCGGTTGAGTAATTGGTTTATGATTTCTATCATGTCCAATTTTACAAGAAGCCTAGGGAAATATTTTGATTCATTTGTTTCAATTAATTCTCATGTAGAGATAAGATTTAATGCCATAGGCTGTAAAACTCTTGCATGATAATTGCTTAAAGCATTTGGTGAAATATCGACATTAGAAAGAGATTTTTTGTTCTTTTTCTACAGACAACTTTGATATAACAACAAAATAATCCAAACATCATGCATACAGTTTATATGTCACTGTAAATTGTCATGTAATACTGGTGATGGCAGTCTAGAGTATTTTTTCATAATGACTCATTCATTTGCACATGACTGATATAAATAACTGTATTGTTATTTACATTAAAAAACTTATGGTGTACAAAGTTACTATTTATGCCCACTTATAAAACCCATATTCATAATGTAGACTTTATTCAAATGGAAGTTGTAATGTTTTGTTAAAGGCATATATTATGGTCTCATACACTCTGGAGTCACTTGAGTTGCATGAAAGGGTGTATTTTTTTAATGTTACTTTTTAAAATGTTCATTTGATATATCTGATTGTATTGTAAAGTAAATGTGTGCATAGGCCAACATATACAAATCATGCTATGATTGGCTTGGTGTTTTTTTAACAGCCTAGTTTTTAATAATTCTGTGGTAATGTGGTTGTCATAATTTCATTTATATAAATATATATATATATAAATATAATATTTCACAGCAAAATGCATTTTCAGATACATTTCATTTTAAATAGTCTTTCATTTGATAACATTTGTAGACTTAATTTGTATTGTCCTATACAGAACCGTTAGCTGTGTAAGCATCGTTTTGTTTGTTTCCCTTAATGGCCACTTTTGGGTTTTCACAATGTTTTTGTAGGATTTATTCAATTGTTATTATAAAACAAATCAAGCATTCATAAAAAGACTTGTTTTTTCTAAAACCTTGCTTCGAAAAGAATTAATTTCTATAACCTTTAGGAAAAGCGGAAACAAAATTAATTGATTTGACAAAGTGTACCAAAAAAAAAAGATAATTATTTGGTAAATAAAATGCTGTGATAAAATTTTTTTAAAAATTGGTTTAGATAAAAAAAATTAAGTGCACAAGCATGATTTAGTAATTTCTTTAGCATATCATAGTTCTATATTGTTTACATAATTTGTGAAAGTAATTGAAATACTGGCATAATGTTTAGTTTTCTATTTGTACATATGCTTGATAAGACCGCAGGAATATTTCCATCTAGAAAATGCATCCATATTAACAGCAAACCCAAGCTTTGTAAATAGCCAATATCCTAACAAATCTGCATACACTTTCTTTTCTTTCCATAATGATTGATTTTGTCATACTTTTTTTATTAGTTCTTTTATTTGTAGGCTTTTGGACTTAACTCTTTTGTTCTCAAATGCTACTTAGAGTTCATATACAGTACATATTTTTAATGTACAATTGTATTACCATATAGTTTTTAGAAAAATTAGCTTATAGGAACTGTTGTTTAAGTTTTTGTCTTATTTTGATGATGTTTCATTAAAGTTTTTTCATTTTCACTATCTAATGCATTTGATTGGAAGCACTGTTTGCTTTGCAAGCATTGTCACAAAAAATCTCCAGGAATCAAAGAAAATATTGAACAATTTTTTTTAAAATTTATTTGTTTAATTATTTTTTTTTGTTGGTTTGTGAGTAGTGAGAAATCTATTTCAGAATACCCAATAGTATTTGAGTTTACAGTAATATTAATTGCAATAATCTTTAGCATTTCTCTAATTTCTAGTGGCTTTTTTCCAGTTCAATTTTAGATTTTCTGCTCTTGCCAGATAGTATGTGAATAGAAACATAGCCATAGTACAAAGCTTTTTGATACAGTGTCACCAATAAAAACTATATTGACATCCACACCTTTAGAACACATAAAAACCCAAGCAGTGGTGTTACAAACCATCAATTAAGTGTACCACTGAGTTAACCAGTTACGTACAATAGGCAAACTCAATATTATGTTGAATATCCAGTTATAAAAAAATTAATTTCAAAATAACCGAAACTTTATATTAGGATGAAAAAATAAAAAAGACTTTAAAAAAAAATAAAACATTTGAAATAAGAGAAATCTAATATAGTCCATGTTATTAACAAACAGTGAGAGAGACAATTCATTCTGTATTGAAATAATCATGTAACTTGGTTTAATTTTTTTTAAACATATTTTTTAATTTACTATCTATTAAAAAAGTATTTTCTGTGGTGTAACCTATGTACATAAAAGAATGGATTTATAATAAATGATATTACCAGTGATGGCAACGGTCATAAAACATTCCTATACTGGCTGGAACTGGTGCACACACAGGGCTGTTTCATTGTTAATATTGAATTACTGTAGGACTTCACTAACAGGGTATAGACTAAAATTTAACTGCTGCACTCTCTAATAAGTCTGGAATCGCCCTCATGTTGTGATAGTCATACAAGCTATATAAAAGCTTCTTGAGAGGGTATCACAAATGAAAAATGGGAGGTCTCTTCACTTCAAATAGACAGCGTTGCTTACTTGTTGACAAAATATCTTACTTTGATGCTTCTCTGTTTACCACAAAAAGGCTTGTGAAAATAGTTTAAAACTAATCAGCTTATAGATATTAAAAAGGGGAGATAAGAAAGCAATACTTCAAACTCAGATTTTAAAAAAAATTAAATAAATTTTGAAATCTCTGATAAATGAAAACTTGTTAATATATTTAACTTTACTGTGGCTTCCATGTTTACACGGTTACTTAATGGAAATGTCTGGAGTGTAGGATTCAATTCTATTTTATACATGTTGCACTCTGTTCGTTCACTTTTAATTAATAATATTTTATGACTTGTATTTATTTGTTAAATATACATAAATATTTTTTCCCAGAACATTAATTTTCTGGTTTAGTTTTCAGAAAGGGTTAAATAAATTAGTATTATTTTTACACTTCGATGGTCTTATCAAAATATTTCTCTAAAAGTTTTTAATTAAAAATGTTTGTTGGATTCCTAGCAAGTTGAACTTTGAACTTTCTATTTTAAAATCATAAACAAATGGCAAAAATTTATAATAGTATTGATCGATAAATATTTCTTTTGTTTCTCTCATAATAAATGATGTTTATTATAAAAGAAAAATTTAGCAAAGGCAATAATAATTGTAATAAAATTTGATTTTTTTTTTTATGTGCACTGGGATAGAAAGATAAATGTAACCATTACAAATAAATTGAGATTGTTTATTTGTAAAAAAAAAAGTAGAATAAAAGGCTTGTTGTATTTTTAAATTTTTGGACATATTTTTCAGTGCATTTGAATTTCACTGTAAATATGAGACATAAAATTGTATCTTTAAAAAATGAACTTTTTCAAGAAGTGATCAGAAACTAGTACAATATACTTTTTAAAAAAGCATTGTCTTTGTGCTAACTCTTTAATAGATTCGTTTGTTGAAATATTTAAAGCAGGAAAACCTTCAGTAATTAACACTATGCACCGAGCCACAGAGTTCAAAGTTCATTGTGCAAGTCTGAAGAAATTCAGTTAATTATGAAATTTGATGTTGATAACCCAATATATTTTTCAGTTAATCAAGAATTAATGCTTTAATTGTTTTACTATTTTTATCTGTTTGTATTCAGTAGACTATATATAGATGGCTTTCAAATCGAATGTATAAAATAATCTCTTCCCATTTTGTCTCTTAAATACAATATGACCATTTCACTCTGAGCATGAAGTGAACTTTTAAACTGAACACAAATGAACCTTTTCCTAACATTTTCTATCCATGTATGCCATAGACACACATGTGTGTTGTATAAATTGATTCTGATAGTAAGTGTTGGCAAAACTAACAGCTGTATCAAGCTGATTATGGCTGTTGCCAATGGTTACTGGTCTTTAAAAAAAAAAATAATTTAAGACAGTGTTCAATATTTTGTTGGTTTAATCTTTTTTTTTTTCTTTTTTAAATTGACAATGCATAGACTTGTGAAATCAAAAGGAACAGCCCTGCATGCTGTAGTTCCCTTATCTAGAGGAAGCCACACAAGCCCATTTCAGCATCACCTATCAAGAGGCTGGAAATGTAATGGCTGATGGGATACTGGGCCACAATTCATGCTTGTTCTGTTCCAAGTATTGCCTTGATTCTGTGTCATTGTTCATAGGTTTATTGATGATATTTTTTCCAATATGTGCTATATTATCAAAACTGTTCTTGTACCTGGATCAGTAAAACTATATTTATTTTGACAACTCTTGACTTCATTTTTAACTGCGTTGTCATTCAGTGGATATTTATTTAACTATTTTTTACTGGATTAAAAAAAGGTGAAATTGTTTAATCCAAAGTCTGTTGACATGGAGCTTAATAAAATATTTCAATAATAAAATTAACTGATGAAATAAAGTAAATTGCTTCTAAATTAAACCAATGTGGTGGGCAGTGTTTTTTTCTTACCCCCACCCCCATCCCGAGCCCCTTACCTGCCTGCGGGAGAAAAATTTTTAAAGCAAATGTAAGTTTTAAAAACAATAACAACATTGTCATTTTAAAAAAAAATTGAAAAGACTCGTTAATGGTAGATTAAACCTAATAAGATGAGGGAAATAGTGGAACCAATGAAATATCCTTAAATACCATAAATTTGTTGTTAACACATTATGGTATTTTCATTTTTGTTGCAACATACCGAGTTTTAAGACTTAGACTGGGGAAAAATGTGGCCTATGCTTGAAACAATACAAAATTAAACGAACTGTCTATCGCTATAAAGGTCTATGTTTTGAGTTATTTCTTACTGTCAAACATCCGCAATATGTTTTCTATTTCTTTACTATATAAGATCAACTTTGAAAACCCGGATCATATTTTCTAAATGAAACAATGAATAAGCCATAAGCCAAACTCCATGGCCGTCTTACAATCAAAGGGGGCCCTGGGCACAGCAATGCATTTGGGCCCCCAGCAGCACAATACACCAGGGACGTTAGAAAGGGGGCGAAGTGGGACAATTGCCCCATGGTCAAACAGTGGGGGGTGGGGCGCAAACAGTTGTTGCTCCCAACCCAACTCACCAAGAGGAATAACATTGTAAAATAAGAAAATAAAATGAGTAAAACAGAGTAGGGTTAAACCTGAAAAAATAAACGCAACAAAACAGCGAACGTGTCGGCAGAAAGCCTTCGTCAGCGAACAAAACAACAGCAAAAAAATGGTATAAAAATAAGAAATAGCACTTAGCTGGTAAGTAGTATCTGTGGGCAGCAATAGAAGTGTGGCAGAAGGAAAATGAGTGAGAGTTTAAATATGCAGCGGCGAAAAAAAGGGGGAGAAAAATGTTCACTGTGATAGGTCAGAACGTGGAGGGGCGGAGCTAGGGTCAAGCTGTGAACAGAGACATAACATTAATCCCATCTGGCGTCAAAGTGACGTAAGTCAGGATAAGTCTGTGTTCCAAATTGACCCGGCTGGCGGTGTTCGTGCTAGCCACAGTCGCACTTATTGAAAAGTCCGCCTTGCCCTGGTGGTCGCTACTATTGAAGTGTTTGGAGACGGGACACTGTTTATCTTGTGTAATGTTTCGGAGGTGTTCGGTACACCTGTCTGAGAGACGGCGTCCAGTCTCCCCTATGTATGTCATCTGACAGCGGGTACAGACAATGGCGTAGATAACGTTGCGGCTTGTACAGAGGAAACCGTCGCGTATCTGAAAACTGCCTTGGGGAAACGTATGTGTTGAGTCTGGACGACAAAAGGGCACGTGTTGCAACAACTGCGTCCACACGGCTTGGTCCCAAAGTGGGAGGGGGGAGCATTGATACGACTGCGTACAAGGAGGTCTCTCAGATTTTTATCCCGTCTATAAACAATGAGAGGTGGGGAAGAGAAAATTTCTCGTGTGTCGGTGTCTTGCCAGTAGTATAGATCGATGTTTAAGGGATTGTGAGGGTGATAAGTTAAAATGAGTTTTGTACTGTCAACATTGTCGCTCAGACGTGGTCTGAAGGCATCAGCACGGGTACTATTCTTAACCCTTTGGAGGGCTGATGAAAGTACTGTCTCCGGGTAAGACCTACACCGGAAAAAGTCTATCATTTCAAGTGCCTTGTCCCAAAAGTCCTCATCCGACCGGCAAAGTCGACGAAGACGAAGTAATTGAGAGAAAGGAATAGAGTCCTTACAGGATTTAGGGTGGGATGAAGAGTAGAGTAGATAGCTATGGATATCAGTGGGCTTAAAGTAGGCAGAGGTGTGTAGGGTCTCTTTGTGAAGAGTGACTGTAATGTCTAAGAAATTGACTGAGGTCTCAGAGATAAGAGATGTGAATTTAATGGAGGGGTGAAAGGAGCCTACAAAGTTAATGAACAGGTCAAGTTCACTCCTCTCCATAGTGGTGACCCCTATACCATCATCTATGTACCTCTTATAGAATTCAGGGAGGCGTCCAGTATAGCTGCTTTCGACCAAGTGTTCGAAATGCCCCATGAACAAGCAAGCATAGCTGGGTCCCATTTTAGTCCCCATAGCAACACCACTGATTTGGTCGAAGAATTGGCCACCAAACTCAAACGAATTGAGGGTGAGGACTAGTTCAGCCAATCTGAGGAGGGTGTTGGTGGGTATAGATGGGTGGGGTCTGGTCTCAAGAAAGAATTTGAGAGCTAAGAGACCGTCAGTGTGGGGGATGGAAGTGTATAGAGAACATACATCAAGAAGAAATAGATGATGTTTCTTTTCTGGAGGGATTGTGATGGATTCAAAGGTTTGTAGAGCATGGTTGGTGTCCTTAATGTAAGTTGGCAGTGAGGCAACGATGGGTTGAAAAACTCCATCAAGGAATTCCGAGAAATGTTCGGTGGGGCAAGAGCATGCTGAGACAATGGGTCTGCCAGGGTTACCATACTTATGAACTTTGGGAAGTAGGTAGAAACATGGCTTACCGAGGTCACTATCGAAGATGTGTAGGGCAGAGGCCGATTTGGGGAGCGCTGATTCTGCAATCATTTTCTTGATAGTCCCTTTCACAATGTCGTTATGTTTGGTGATGGGGTTGTTGGTCCTCGGTTGGTAGAACTGGCTGTCTTCTAGTTGCCTATGAGCCTCCTTGATGTAGAGATCTCTGTCCCACACCACAACAGCTCCCCCCTTATCAGCTGGTTTGATGACGATATCTTTCCGACTGCGCAGCTTAGAGAGTGCGAGTGATTCTCTTTTAGAAAGATTGGATTTCCGGAGTGGAGGTAAAGAGAGGTTCTTGATGTCATGTTCCGTGCTCTTTATATACAAGTCTAAAGCTTTAGATTGATTAGAAGGTGGTGTCCAATAAGTTTTGCGTTCCCTATGAAATGGGAAAATCTCGTCTTCGGGGAGGTCGGTACTTTTCCCACCGAAGTGAAACTGAAGCCTCAAGGAACGAAAGTAGCGGTGGGAATCCGAAAGAAGTTGATATCGGTCGCAAGATGGTTTCAGAGGAATAAATTTGAGACCCTTAGAAAGTATCGACCTTTCGTCATCAGAGAGTGGAAGTTCAGGGGGGATGCACACGACTAAGTTGTTGCCTGTGACAGTTGGATGAGGTGTAGAGTTGTTAGTGGGCCTAAGATTGTCGAGTTTGTTCTTTTTGTTGGTAGAAAGGAAGCGGTATAGTTCCCGATTAAGTTGGTGAATAATAGTTCTTATAAGGTCATACAATAGGCGGTTATTAGAGGTCTTAGAAAAGAGTCGACCTTCAAGATGGTAAATGGCGGCACTGAGATCGGCGATGAGTCGCTTATGGCTGTGTATAAGAATACCCCTTATTACCCCTTGTAAAATAAGAATAAACATTCAATAAAGTTAAAAGTAGGTTAATTCAACTTATTTATTCCAAAAAAAAATCCTTCCAGTACAATAATGGTTTTAAAAAATCATCAGAAATACATTATGATTCATCACAGATGACGATAAATCATGAGGTCTCCATTTTATTACTTAGTCCTTCTGCCTCACGCCTCGTTTTTTCTTTTCCTGATCAGTGTCAGCTGATACATAGACCAGAGCATCTTGTATTTTGTTCGAAACGTTTGGTGAGGTCAACTTTCTCTAATATACTTCTTAACCTGTGTAAAGAGATTGCACAATCGGAACATTATCTAAAACTTGATCTCACCTATTGTAAATGAAAAAGCAGCAGATAAATGATGTGTATTATATAATTGTCTTGTCTAATTCGTGCAATTTTTTATTGCAAATTCAATCTAGATTGAGTTACTGCTTCAATGAATAACTGTGAAAACTGTTGACAATTAGCTATTCTACTATTAAAGTCATTTTAATAATGTGATAGTCAGGGTTGTTAACAATACTAAAAAAAATTATTGGCAATACCAATACCAATACTGCCTGTAAAATCTATTGGCAATACCAATACCAATACAATTTTAAAACCAGTATTGCAATACCAATACCAATATTTATTTATTATTGCCTTACCAATACCAATATTTGGGTCATTCGACGAATAAAACGCAAATACGTAATTCATCGCTCTATATCACTTACATCGATAAACGATAACAACATTTTTGGCTAATTTAGACAATGTATTTTTAACCAAATTTTGTTCAATAGTTAACACTTGCTTCATCAGTTTTCCTCAAAGCATTCAAAAGTCTTTGACAACATATTAAATAAGTCGGCATACCTTAACATCCTTAAGCAACAAGATTTTTAATATGTATACTGTACACATATTGTGAATGAATGAATGGATGGATGGATGAATGAATGGATGAATGAAGCAAATGACTGTCATAGAAAAGCAAATGATACATAAACGGTTAAACATCATACTATAGTAAAAACAGTCAGACCGAGTCAGTGGATTGCATCACATCTGGAAAACTAACGATGAACGATGAATTTTAGTAGAGTTCACAGGGTAACGCCACCTATTTGGCCGTTACCACTTAGCCAGGCGAAGAAAAGTAACCATTTCAAAATGCGCACTGCTCAGTCGTGAACGAAGAGGGGAAAATACTCGTCCTCCTAATGAAAACAACCTTTCAACAGCAGCGCTTGAAGGAAGTCCTGTATTCAGGTCTATGTATATTTTACGGATATGTGGATAGGCATCCAATGATGCAATACTGTCTGAAGTGTCTGCCAAGTAATTATTAATTTCTTGATTCACATCAGGTGAATCATTCACACGATGTCGTCTGGCTGACAATCCAGCGAAGAAGTCTGGCTGATTATCTGTACCATCAGCAGCAGCCGACGTTGCTTTCTGATCATCAGTAGGAGCAACCAACAGTGATTGTGAAACGCGTCTCTTCAGTGCTTCAATAAGATGCGAACGCTGTAAATCATCATCTATCCAGTCCAACTTGAATTTGGGATGTACAACGGATGCCAGCTGAGCATCAATGCTGTCAAACATGTTTGAAAATCTTCTATCGATGGCATTCAAAAGACATGAAGCTAATGGAGAACAAATTACGAGCCGATCATTCTTTCCTTGATCAAGAAACACTTTTAACTGAGCCTTCATCACGACAAGTGTTGGTAGAAGGAAACCAAGTCCAATGTCTTTTTTAGTTTCACCGTGCAAAATATCTAGTCCACAGCAAACAGGCTTCATAACAGCAACATACTCTTTAACAAATGTTTTCTGTACAGGCTGTAGTCTTTTGATATCAAGTTCATCACAAAGTTTGTCAAACTTAACTTCCATGTCACTTACACAGAGAATGTTGTAAACTCTGGTGACAGCATCATACATTGAATGAAACAAAACATTAACTTGACTCACTTTCAAGCAAGAAATTCTGTAAAAGGAAAATTGGAAAGAAAATATTGACCAAAGAAAAAAATGGCATCAAGATCTTGGAAGTATTACCTATCAGTCCATAATATGCGCAATCATTGAAAAGTTATGAACGAAATAGAACGACGCATTCAGGCTACTAAAAATAATTCTAATTACAACAAATTTAATATTATATAAATTAAAAAAAAAATATTTTTCTTTGTTTGGCCTTATTTTTGTTTGTAGGCCCTAGGCACGGTGCCTAAAGTGCCTAAGCCTTAATCAAGCCTTGATAAGTCACTGGTCAATGCTCATTGCCAAAGATATCATATATGATTTGATTTCTATTATCATTCATTTCATTGATCAGTCTCATTCAAAAATTGTTTGGCAATGTCACTCGCAAGATGGCGACACCAAAGAAAAATTTATTATATTCAGCTTTATTCACAACCAATGTTGTAGAGAATTTATT
>CAXITT010000001.1:5223974-5246899 GCA_964033795.1 Lymnaea stagnalis | reverse complement strand
TGTTCGAAAGTGTGACGTACTTTAGGGGGGGGGGGGGTTTCCGAGATTTGTGACAGTTTGTGAAAGGGGGGAGGGGAGGGGGGTTAAAATGGTCAAAAATAGCGTGATATACTTTATGGACGGCCCCAAAGTAGCACATACAATCAGTGAAATACCCCCCTCCACACCAGGCACAGAAACATTGCAAATCCCCTCTACATGCATAGGAGCCAAAATGATCAATTAATTGATCGTGGGCCCTCAATATATAGAAGAGGAAGACCCCTTAGGCTATAAAAATACGATTTTAAATTTTGTCTCTTCTGACTTTTATTTTGAAGGAACCCCCCCCCCCCCCCCCGTCCCCGTCCCAATTGAAAAAAAAACAACAACCAGGGGATATCACTCTGTTTGTTCTCTAGCAACGGAAAGCGTCAAAATGGCCGATGGAGACAAAATACTACAGAATTTTCAAAAAGAACTTCAACATGCTCAAAGCATAGATAAACAGTTGCCTACTTTGGCGCGGCAAGGAAATGATAAAGTATTCTATTTCATGTTTGACAATATAATGCATTACTTTTTTTTTTTTATAGCAAGAAATGTCTATGCCTACACTACACCTGCACTAACACTAGTGACTAGTGACACTACGGCTACGTCTTCAACAATTTCTATAAATATAATTTAGTCCGACTACTCTTACACCTACATTACTTAATAGTAATTATAACTCAAAGGAAAAGCTTGTAGTATTAGTAGACTATAAAATAATAGTTTTCTTCACCCATTTCAGTAATTTAAACAATATCAATTAAATAAATAGGCAATATGATGATATATGCTACCTTTACAACCTTGTACAAAACAAAGATTTAAATATTTAACAATCGGTAGTTCGGTTTCAATGAAACAGCTATTTAATATTAAATTATTTATTGTTACGGATAATAGTTAACTGATCAAATTCATATGTTTTTTTGTTATGCATAAGTTTAGTAGGCTATGTAGTAAATTTACATATTAGTTCATATAATTTAAGGTTTGAAGATTTGAGGAGGGGCTAAATGTGCATTGAAGTTCATGGGGATTAAATTTAAGGGTGAATTTATGCTTGAGTTAGAGATACTGACGTAGCATCTTGGGTAGGTAGAGTTGTAAATTTTAATTTTCACGGCTTTTCATTAAATTTTTAGGATCTTTTGTTAATTTTTAACTTTATTCCCTTTACCTTTAAAATATGTTGATTTTTAATGAGGCATGTTTTTGCACTACTTTTTTTTTCACTCAGCTTTGTGAAAAAAATGTAGTGAAAAAATATGGTAGAACATGAGGAAATGTCAAACATACATTTAACATGGTCAGGAATAGGGTTACCCATACCTGAAAGAAAATTATGTGATGCAATAGAAAACAATTGAATTTGAAGCACAATATTTATCTCACTTAACATCCATGAATACAGAGGGGAAATCCATGAATACAAGGAGTAAAAAATTAATATGCAATAAATATTGATGTGATGTAGAGTACTTCCTTCAAAATTAATATGAGAACACAAAAAATAAAGATTTTTTTACCTGCATCCTCATTATAGTTTATCACAGGAGGTAGAGATTTATAAATTGACTTAGGCTACAGGTTAATTAATTTTTTTCTGTGAGGCAAAATATTGCAGGAAGATTTTTTTTAAAAAAGGAAACATTTAGTGACCAAAATTGTGGAGAACTTATGAAGTATAAAAACACATTTTAAAAAAGTCAACTATCCTGTATTAGCATTTCATCTTCCTTCACTCATTCACTTTGTCTTTGACCTTAATAAATAATATATTAATTTTTTAATTAATTAAATAATATGTGCTGCTTATTTGTCATGTCAAAAATTATTAAATGCAGTTTTGAAATTATACTTATTTGTAAAGTTCGTGCAAGATTTCCTTGGTGACAATGTGAAAATACAAAGCTCAGGTATTACAGCCAGTGTGTCACAACTATATGTTGGTAAGAAAGTGTAAATGAATATTGCAATTATTTTAAACTGTTTATTAAAGGCTAATATGTCTCTTTACTTAACAAAAAAAACAACATTTATGTGTTCTGCAGTGTGGCATTTGGTGATACCGGTAGATATTTTCAAGAAAATTAAAAATCAATAAATGAGAAAAATTTGCCTCGAAATTTTAATGAAATGACAATTTTTCGTGTCTTTATAACAAATTTAAATTCTGTATAGATCACTGAATTTATATCAACCTTTTTGTAAAGATAATAAATATCAATAATATATTACACAAATTATACTTAAATTTGTATTATTTTTCCTTGTGATCTCATCATGTAAGAGATTGTATCATCTTGCTTGAAAATTCAGACATATACTATTAATTTACTGTATGTTAACAAAATGTAATAGTTGTTTATAGTCATGATAATTTGTAGATTTCTGAATTAAAACCCTTTTAATTGAAAAAAAACCCAACTCTTATAGCAAGTTTCTGGGGCCTGAAAGACACAGTAAGACAGCTTCTTGAAGCTGGGACAAGTAAGTCTCTAATATCTTTTGAACGTGTTAAAATATTTTATACTAGTTATTAATTTTAGCCATAAATTTAATTCAGTATCAACCAAATATAATATATTTTATTTGAAGTAAAACTGAAACTGAACATGCTTTTAAATCAAAACATTAAGATTAAAGGAATTTTTCTTAAAGTTATTTGTAAAGTTAGTGATAACTTCTTGATGATTATTATTAAGGAATGTGCATTAGCAGCCCATACCAAAACTCTCATTATCCCCCTGGAATCCCTTTTCATGAACCCTCTCATGTCCTGGGGGAAAGCGCTACCAAGCGGCACCCCAGATTTTTTACCCAGTGATTAACCACCCATCTACCCAGGAATGACCAAGGTGTAGCTTTATTTTTAACCTTACCTAGTAAGGAGTGTATTCCTACCTCTGATTCCTGTGACCACCTCCGCCACCCCTCAGGCAAGTAGTATTCCTGTGTTTGGCAAATGTAAATAGGAGGGTCTTCACTGGTGCCTTCTTGGTAAGGTTTTCTGAGAGCTCTTGACCACTATAGATCCTAGTGGTGTTTAAATTTAAGTTGTGCTGATCACACCAGGCCCATATGTTAAACACTATGTCACTGAAACTAGCTTGTGACCAGGACGAAACAGCTGGAATTTTCATCATCGATAAAACCTTTGTTATCTACAATCCATTGCAACAGCTGTTATAATGTGCCCTATAGTTAAATCCTAGCTGGTAACTTCTTAATGCATGTCATTATTTTACTATGGGGCTAAATAGCTCTCTTCGCCAATTTTTGTGAAAAAAAAATATGTGTGTAGCATTGTGCAACTTGTGGTAAAACATAAAATAATAATGTTACCTACCATAATGAAATAATTTTAAATTCATTAAATTTCAGATCCAAATCACCAAAATGAAGGAACTTTGTGGACACCATTGCATGCAGCTGCATTTCAAGAGCATGGACCAGTGAGTTATCAAATATAAGAAAATAACCAAAAAATCCAACTGAAGTTAAAAGTCAATGATATGCATTCAATTTGCAGCTAATAATTCCCTTTAAACAACATATGTAAAATGAAATATACATTTCTCTTTCAACACTTGAAGATTCACAAATCTGTATTTTGTATTTTTATTCCCATAAAATTGTGTTCATTAAGATCCACTTTAACTTTATATTTTGAATTATTTAAAAAAATACTTTTACTCGAGGATAAATCCAGTTAATTTTTTCTTATTAACATAAACTATTAATGTTAGTTGGTGATGTTTAAAAATGACTTAGATAACCCATTATAAATTATAATATTATCTTGTTATTTAGTTTTCAAAATAAATGAATGCAGTGGTTTTATGCCTCCAGGTAGTAATGTTATTATTGGAATATGGAGCACAGCCTGAAGTGCCAGATTCAGAGAACAGGTAGTTTTCTCTTTCCTAGTATAACTCAGGTCCTTCTTAAAAAGTGGTTGTTGTTGCTGTTCACTTGAAAAAGATGGACAGATCATGGTTTCTACTTACAAGCATCTAAAACATCTTTGTGGCATACTTTAAATTACACGCTCAAAGAAAATATTTATAAATAGAAAATAATTTAACCCTTAAGTTTTGTTAGGAGACATCTAATAATGAATTTCTAATGAATCCCATCCTACTCCCCACCAAGCAACCTCCAAACAAATTTTTATTGTTTTAAATTGTAATTTTGCATTAAAATATTAACATCAGTTTTTTTTTAAAGGTTTGTCAGGATAGCCGATATCTTCAAATTTATTTCAAACTATAGTATAACATTTTTGTTTGACAAGTTTAAAAGAAGATAAAATTCAAGGGAGTGATCAAATGCAATGTCAACAATTTTAAATGGGCTCGAGCCATTTTCAACTAATCAGACATTGCAATATAAAATTAATATTTTATTATTTTGATATATTCTTTACATAGAATGTTTTGGTGATGGATATGGATGATTGTTGATTGAGGTTGATGTGTACATTGGTTCCTTTACAATTACGCAAGGGGTTACTGAAATTACACAACTAATCATAATATTTATTTTGTTTTTTTCTTCTTTTTTAATACCGGTATCTGAAACCACAGAACACCCGCTGATTTTGCCTCTGCCTCTGATACAGTTTGGCCACTTTTTGCAGCTCTAGGTGTGGTTAGAACTCAAAGAAATGTACTGATTGATAAACAGATTCTTAGGCCAGTAAGTGTGGTGTTACTAGAGAACCCACTTTATTTATCACAGAGTAATGATGAATTGAAATTGATTTAAATAATTATTAGCATATTATAATGTCATCATTGAGGTACCTAGATTCTTTTATCAACATATCTTACTATGTGGCTCCACACCGAAGGATTCATTTTTTCATTGTCAACCCACGATTTTATTTTTAGTCACATATTAAAAAAAATGTGGTAGCTGAAAATATAAATCAAACAACTTTTTAATAAATTTTAATGAAAACCTGTAACTTGAAATGTTTTATTTAAAGAAATAATGTGTTATTTTATTATTTTTAGTCTTTTGGGATACATTTTTTTAAACTTCAGCTTGAAGTTATGACATTTTCATATCATTTTCTGACTAGTGAAACAAAAAAATGGGTTGGTGGGTGTCTTACAATTAAATCATGTCCCAAGTCATGCGCACCAATGTAGCCACAGGGTAAACTTGCTACCGGGTATGTACTTTGGAGCATTGTTGCAAGATACTATAGTTGATTGACATGAGCAGTTTTTCATAATTGGAACATAAACATGGGGTAGTATGTAACTTAATTTTTATCCAAGAATTTACTTAATATGGTATTGGGTCATTGAAAATACATATGTGCAAACATTCAAAAAATCATTTTGGTAGAAGTGGGTCCTGTATTGATTGTAAGATATGAACCAGACTAGCAGTCATCAAATAATCCTATATAAAAACTAGAAATATCAATATTTAAAAAAAATCACTTAAGCTTTTTAAAAGAAAAAATAATTCTTAAAGTTTTATTACCTTTAGCCACCATTTGTTAATTAAGAAGGAGATTAAGATTGAAATATCATAATTTGTTTTTAGAAAATGATTTCCTTAGAATCACAATCTACACTTTTGCAGGGATCAGGAGTAACACAGACCAGAGAATCTGGCTTTGGAATGACAATGGTTTGTAATATTTCATATTTGTACAGCAAATGTCATGTTTAAACAAAGTAAACTTAACATCCGCACAGTGCTAATCCCTCTTTTTTTCTTCTCTAGTTTACATATAAAAAGAGAAAAGTAGGAATTTCACTGTTGTGAAAGTTTTGTGATAGAATGCAAAAACATGCCAACAGAAATTAAAAAAAAAAAGGTTAAAACAAAATTATATGGCACATGCAATGTTCATAAGATTAATATGTTTGTGTATATTATCTATAGACATCAATTATATTTTTAAAAATCAGCATTGGATAAAAACTAAAATCACTTGAATTTCTATTAAAAAATCAGGCTGGCTACAACTCTGGTTCAGAGGGAGATGGTCAAAAACACAACTACCTGGCAGCCATGTCAGGGGACGTATTAGCCAATGAACATGAAGAACGTGGACCAGTAGATCCTCGGCAAGTCACACAACCAAATTTCTCAATGTGGAAGTAGTGTATAAAAGTTAGTTAATCTCTATACTTTGAGACTGTGATATTAATTTAGAAATGAAGATATTTTTAAAAAAATGTTACTTTATTATAAATTGAAGATGTAATTTTGTTGTTCTGTGACTATTGTGTTTGTGGGATGATGATTCTATTTCAACTATTATAAGTAGATGATAATATAAGGGGAGAGACTTCAGGTTAAGTACAAGGAAATATGGCAAAGAGGTTGTGGGAAACCTTAAAAAAGGATGCAACAAATCAATGAAAGTGTCAGCAAGAAACCAACTCAGTGAAAAAACAAAAAGTAGCACAAATATAAAAACTACAGAGTAGTATTTGAGAAGACATTTTCCTTCCAAATCCTTGTTTTTTTTTAAAAATTGATCACTTAAACGAGAATGTTTTTTCTAAAACTCATAGCCTACCAAAAAGTGGAATTGATTTGAAAGTCGAAGAAACTTCACAACAACTTGAGGAAACATGCTTCCCACTGCAGTTTTATAGAAAATTAATTGCCAAAAGATTTTTCAATATTCATTAACAAAAATAAAAGCATGATGGCCCTAGAACCATGAGGCCCCCTAGAACCATGAGGCCCCCTAGAACCATGAGGCCCCCTAGAACCATGAGGCCCCTTAGAACCATGAGGCCCCCCTAGAACCAGGAGGCCCCCTAGAATAGAAAATTAATTGCCAAAAGATTTTTCAATATTCATTAACAAAAATAAAAGCATGATGGCCCTAGAACCATGAGGACCCCTAGAACCATGAGGCCCCCTAGAACCATGAGGCCCCCTAGAACCATGAGGCCCCTTAGAACCATGAGGCCCCCCTAGAACCAGGAGGCCCCCTAGAATCATGAGGCCCCCTAGAACCATGTTGCCCCCTAGAACCATGGGATGGGATTGCAATAGCTTCAAAAATAGGTTTATCTCTCTAAGATGGTAAAGACGAATGAGAAACAAAACAGCAAACGTGTCTGAAGTCAGCCTTCATCAACAAAAACAAATGATACCTAAAAAATGGAAACCCCATAGATTTTACTCAGTGGTTCTAAATCAGTAGTGTTTGTGCTCTAATTTAAAATAATTACTTATCTGATTTTTTCCAAATAACAAATGACGATCATTGTACTTAGTTTAAAAAAAAAGTAATTCAAATTATTTATCTAATTTTATCAGATGTTTTAAATGGGATTTTTATCTTTAATTAAAATATAAATTTATGATTTTTTTATCAATTTCATTCCATCTAAAGGCATTTCAGCTTATTACAGAACTAAACACTCCATATTGACGGCTTACATTAAGCCACACTAACAAGTTAAAGATTTTAATATAATTATGGCTAATCAATGTTAAATTATACCCAATAAAGTTTTACAATTACATTAATTAGAAAAGCTGAAATCCTGTGATAATTATATTTGTCTTTTTTAAAAATATTTTTGATCATTTTATGTTAACTTAAGGAACAGATTTTATTAGGTAACATTGCTGCTAGAGTTCTGGTCTTTGCAATTAGTTGATTTTATCATAGTCAGATTTCTGTGCCTTAATGATGTCATCAAATGGTTTGGATTTTCTTGTTAAAGAATATTTTCTTGAGATTAATTTTTTTGTATTCCTATTTTAAATTAATTTAAACATCTTACTTTGCACATTTCTTTTCTCCGCCATTTGCATCCAAAGATATAATTAGTTATAAGATACATTAGTTGTAGGTATTAAAAATCAATGAAGAATTATTATTTTTAATTAAGGTCATCACCTAAATAATTTTCTTTGTCTACAGAGACCTTAGTGATTAACTTTCCAAGTTTTAATTATTATCAGACTTTATGTTCTATAATATCTTTTTTTGTTAATTTATTGAGGGGGTTGGGGGGGGGGGGGCCGGAGAAATCTAGTCACATTATTGGTTGTAATTTTATGCATATCCTGTATTGGTTTTCGGAGAAATCTAGTCACATTATTGGTTGTAATTATATGCATATCCTGTAATGGTTTTAGCATCATAATGTTGTTGTAGTTGTAAGTATGTGACATCCTGTTGTAATGATTTTAACATCATAACGTTATCTTGTAGTTGTAAGTATATGATATCCTATAATGGTTTAACATCATAATGTTGTTGTAGTTGTAAGTAAAAGGTATCCTGAAAATGGTTTCAACATTATAATGTTGTTGTAGATGTAAGTATGTGGTATCCTATAATGCTTTTAACATCATACATGTATGTGCTGTTTTGAGGAATTAAATCATTTATACATTTATGTAATTAAAAAATAAATTTAAATATATAAATATAATTACATATATAACTATTTAAAAAATATACGTTTCATATTCCCTCTTTCTGTAAATGCTTTAAGTTTAAGCAATATGATAACTGTGTCAGATACCATCCATCCCTGTGGACCTTCAGCTTTGGCCTTCCTCGCTACTTCCTTCCACTCAGACCTAACTAATGCTTTTCTTTTCCATGTTTGGATTCTCAGTTGTTGTAGATCTTTTGCCACATCATCCATCCATCTAAGCCTTGGTCTGCCTTTGAGACGTTTTCCTCAGGGGTTTTGGTGGTGCACCCTCTTCACTCCTCTGTCATTTGGCATTCTCTCTAAGTGTCCAGCCCAGCGTAGCCTGCCCTTATTTTATTTCTTCTACTATCGTGGGATCCTGATACAGACTGTACAATTCATGGGTGGTTCGTATTCTCCATCCATATTCATCCTTTGTTGGTCCATATATTTTCCTGAGAACTTTCCTCTCCCATGTGTTTAATAGGTTTTCTGCCATTTTTGCTAGGGTCCAAGTTTCACTTGCATATGTTACAACTGGTCTGATCACAGTTTTATAAATAGTTTTCTTTGTTTCTCTTGTAATGTTTTTACTTTTTAGTATTTTCTGACTACTGAAGTATGCCCTGTTTCAGTCTGATCTTCTTTCTTTTATTTCTATTAGTAATTAGTTACTTTCATTTAATAAAGATCCTAGATATTTAAATTGATTTACTTTTTCAAAAGTCTGGTTTCTAATTTTAATTGCTTATCTGTCTTTTCTTCTCTTATCGTAGTCATGTATGTTGTTTTTTGGTTGTTAATTTCCAGCCCTGCTTGTAGTGATGCATCTTCTAATTCAAACAAGGATTTTGATATGTCTTTAATACTTTTCCCTAGCAGTGCTATGCATCAGCATATGCAAGATACTGAAGGGGTTGATTGTAGAGAGTGCCCATTGGTTGTGGTTATTGGGTTTCCCTCAGAAAGTATCCTGTTATTGCTCCTCAGGTGTCAATGTGTATGTTTCTCATAACTCTCTCTAATGTTAGGTTAAAAGCATACAAGACAGTGAGTCTCCCTCTCTTAGGCTTAGTCTAATCTGAAATTCCCTTGAATATTCTCCTTGAACCTTGTTTTTTGAGTTATTCAATGTTACATGTATCAATCTTGTCAATTTTTTGGGTATGCCAAACTCCCGCAGAGTCTCATAGATATTTTCTTTTGATGCTGTCATAGGCCATTTTATATTCCACAAAGAGTTGGTGTACTGGGATATTATATTCATGGCATTTCTCTAATAGGAATCTGATGGTGAAAATCTGATCAGTCGTTGATCTGTTTTACCTGAATCCACATTGGTAATCACCTAGTATTTCTTTAGTGTAAGGTTGTAGTCTTTTGGCAATTAACTCCATCAGAATTTTGTAAGAAAAATTTATTAGGGAGATTCCTCTGTAGTTTGTGCACTGAAGTTTGGAGCCTTTCTTGTGTATTGGGGCTATAAATGCTGTTTTCCTTCTGTTGGAATTTTCTTTTGTTGCGAAATATAAGCTTAAGTATCTTAGTGTGTAGTTCTTTTCCTCCATATTTAATAAGGTCTGATATGATGAGGTCTTCGTCAGGGGCTTTGTGGTTTTGCCATAAAATGTGTTACTTCTTTAGGTTCTTCTAGAGTTGAGGAGTTTATAAAAGGGCCTGGTCCTCCCTGTGGTGGTTGGTGACCTGCATCTTGTTAATTGTCTGCATTCAGTATGTCCTCAAAATATTCAGCGCACCTCTCCAGAACTTTACTCTTGTCCATAAGTAAGTCTCCATTGTAGCTCTCACACACTGGCTTGGTAACCCATTCTTTTCATCTTTTATCTTCATGTATATTCCTCTAATGTTTCACCTCTCTTGATAAGTTTTCTATTTCTTTTAGTTTAGCTTTTTCCCATTCCCTCTTTTTCTTCCTACATATTTGTGTGGCTTTCCTTCTGCCTTCCTTGTATCTTTGTCTTGCCTTACTGATTTCCCCTTTGTATCATGGTCATTTGTGCTTTTTCCTTCCTTGGACAGTCTCTCTGCATTCATTATCAAACCAGCCTACTCTTATTGTTTGTTTACTGAAATCCTACTACTTTTTCTGCTGATCTTTTCATAGGATTTTTTTATCCTATCCCACTGTTCATTTATGTGGTTTTTCCCTGTTCACTTCCTCCTGTGATACTTCTAGCTGTGCTTTTACTTTGTTCTGGTAGTCTTTTGCAGTTAGTGGATCTTTGGTAATCTTTTGCAGTTAGTGGATCTTTGGTAATCTTTTGCAGTTAGTGGATCTTTGGTTATCTTTTGCAGTTAGTGGATCTTTGGTAATCTTTTGTAGTTAGTGGATCTTTGGTAATCTTTTGCAGTTAGTGGATCTTTGGTAATCTTTTGTAGTTAGTGGATCTTTGGTAATCTTTTGCAGTTAGTGGATCTTTGGTAATCTTTTGCAGTTAGTGGATCTTTGGTAATCTTTTGTAGTTAGTGGATCTTTGGTAATCTTTTGCAGTTAGTGGATATTTGGTAATCTTTTGCAGTTAGTGGATCTTTGGTAATCTTTTGTAGTTAGTGGATCTTTGGTAATCTTTTGTAGTTAGTGGATCTTTGGTAATCTTTTGTAGTTAGTCGATCTTTGGTAATCTTTTGTAGTTAGTGGATCTTTGGTAATCTTTTGTAGTTAGTGGATCTTTGGTAATCTTTTGTAGTTAGTGGATCTTTGGTAATCTTTTGTAGTTAGTGGATCTTTGGTAATCTTTTGTAGTTAGTGGATCTTTGGTAATCTTTTGCAGGTAGTGGATCTTTGGTAATCTTTTGTAGTTAGTGGATCTTTGGTAATCTTTTGGTAATCGTTTCTCTCTTTGATATTTATACCACATTGTTTTAATTAGCTAGCTGATAATGTTGGTACTGTATCATAAAATGTTTGTTTATTTTAGTTAATAATTAATGACTGCCACACTTCTTAGTGATATCTGTCAACAATGGTGGGTTTTATTGTTAATTTGAAAACATAAAGCATTTTTTTTGCACCTTTTATCAATATGTTTATGTCTTGAACAGTTTGACCAAAAAAAAAAACAACAACAAAGAAAACATTTTGCATCCATTCACTCTACTTGACCTGCATCCATTCACTCTACTTGACCTGCATCCATTCACTCTACTTGACCAGCATCCATTCACTCTACTTGACCTGCATCCATTCACTCTACTTGACCTGCATCCATTCACTCTACTTGACCTGCATCCATTCACTCTACTTGACCTGCATCCATTCACTCTACTTGACCTGCATCCATTCACTCTACTTGCCCTGCATCCATTCACTCTACTTGACCTGCATCCATTCACTCTCTGTTACTTGACCATCATCCATTCACTCTCTGTTACTTGACCATCATCCATTCACTCTCTGTTACTTGACCATCATCCATTCACTCTCTGTTACTTGACCATCATCCATTCACTCTCTGTTACTTGACCATCATCCATTCACTCTCTGTTACTTGACCATCATCCATTCACTCTCTGTTACTTGACCATCATCCATTCACTCTCTGTTACTTGACCATCATCCATTCACTCTCTGTTACTTGACCATCATCCATTCACTCTCTGTTACTTGACCATCATCCATTCACTCTCTGTTACTTGACCATCATCCATTCACTCTCTGTTACTTGACCATCATCCATTCACTCTCTGTTTCTTGAACATCATCCATTCACTCTCTGTTACTTGACCTGCATCCATTCACTCTCTGTTACTTGACCTGCATCCACTCACTCTCTGTTACTTGACCATCATCCATTCACTCTCTGTTACTGGACATGAATTGACAGAAGATAGAAGAACACATTTTTTTTTTTATAAACTGCATATCCCAAATGTTTTTTTTTTACTGGAAACCTGCGCTGCTTTCCTCCCATGATTTAGAGAACTGTATTCTTATCATGTAGGCCTGGGCCAGGCTAACAGTTAGACTTATCTTATATTCTTGCTATCATGTGCACACCATTTAATTTAAGATACCGGTATGCTGCAATGAAGGAGTTTTCTGTTTTATTCATTTCATCATATTTAACTGGTGCAAGTCAGAATACATTTTAGCTACAATTCATAGTGCTACAGTGTGCTACATTGTGCCTCATAGTGCTACATTGTGCAATTGAAATGATTTTTTTTTTAAAAATGCGTTTTTGCCAAAAATGTTAATGTTTTCTTGACCCCTTGGAGGGGAGGGTGGCAGAATGTGTGGGGTATTATAAATGGCAACTTGCCTCCTTGTAAGTGCCCGTTCATTTGAAAGTACACTTGATTAAACAGATTAAAAAACGAATCAGTTTTAATCACCATTAAAAACCCTTACATCCCTAGGGGATGCCGCGCCTAAAAGACTTGCTCACCAGCAGCGACCGTCTTCAAAATTGACTTTTCCCTTCTCTCGGCCGTTCTGAGGACCCGGTGAAGGGTTGGGTGGGGGGGGGAGGGGTGGGTCAATGGAACTACAAGGGAGGAATCATAATTCTATTAAAGTCCCTCTTCACAGCGCACCCATTCGGGCCACCCGAGTCTCGGAGCTGCTATCTTTGTTTACGCTCGGCCTATCTGCATCATTCTAGCTAATCATAGCGGAACAATAGACGGGGTGTGAGACAGCACAGCGCCACCTGTCACTACTTTACCCGCCGGTCGACGACTGCTTGTGGTAACGGTCTCGTACTCGCATTGTTGCTGACGTTGGCTTGTGCACGATGCTCGTACGCCATTGGTTACTTTTAAGGCCTATATGATTACGTCAAAATAAAATTTGAAATATTTTTTTTTTTGGTGTGTTTAAAAAATTAAAAAAATAAAATAAAAAAACACTCGCACATAAATAAAATTAGAATGTCACCAATGTCACCAATGTCACCAATGTCACCAATGTCACCAATGTCACCAATGTCACCAATGTCACCAATGTCACCAATGTCACCAATGTCACCAATGTCACCAATGTCACCAATGTTCAGATTTATTCAAATTCATTTATTTATATAAATTCATAAATCCTGTTTCAAATAAATTGTGGATAAAAATAACAATCATAGTGAAAATTAAAAAAAAATAATTACTTCAAACTCCAATAAAATATTTATCCTTGTGCCGAGCAGAAGACGCCATGTTTTAGCCAATGAGCTCCATGCCCACAATCATAGGCCCACGGTTGGCAGAAACCAATCCGAAAGCCAGTTTTTATTGTTAAGGCCCTAATTAGTTCTATAATTGTAGACATTTGAACAGGGATTCATCTTTCATATAATCGTTTGCAATGCTAAGAGTAAGAGTTTGGCTTGAGATTCAATGACTCCGTGCGAAAATAAATGGGTAGGCGCCGCACGGGTTAAAGAAACGCTGTTATTATTTGCATGCCTGGTTCATTACGCTTTTTACTATTGCTAATTGTTAAGTCTAAAAATAGAAGTGCTGCTTTCATTCTGAAAGCAGCTTTTAAATCTATTGTAATCAGTTCTGTTTACATCATTGGTCGACTTAAACTTTTGCATGTTGTTCTAGAACCTGATATATGACGTCATTGTCTGCAAATCAAAATTTTCCTCTAAAAAACAGAATCTGAAAATAATTTTTAGATAGATTAAAACGACGCACACTTAATCACTCATCGGTTCTGTAGCACATACGATTTTTATTAACATGTCATAGCTCTACCACACAGGTTAAGAGGAATTGTAATATAAACCTCACCCCCCCCCACTATAGGTATATTTAATTAAAATTATCGTAAAGCTAACAAAAAATCATTAAAAAAATATTTAAAAAAATAATAAACAGTACTCATGGATAGATTATAAAAATTAGTTGAGGAAAAACCCCCGTCAACACTATGACATTTTTGACACTTGACAAATTGTTATTTTGTCCTTCTGTTTTCGTTTTGATACATGAGGCAATGGATAAATGCACCAGAAGTGTCAATCTAAATGCACCAGAAGTGTCAATCTAAATGCACCAGAAGTGTCAATCTAAATGCACCAGAAGTGTCAATCTAAATGCACCAGAAGTGTCAATCTATATTTAAACACATTATTAGCGTTTAATGACTAAACTGGATTGACAAAAAACGTGAAGTAGAAGAAAAAGCCATCTTTATATATAATATATTATTTTTTTATATATATAGGCCTATATATCTATGTCAATTATACATAATATATCAAGAAGAATGCTAAAAAGGTGTGTTTTTTTCCAGCTGACCCAATCAATCTGGCCGTACCAGCCATATCATTCGTGGGTGGGGAAACGACTGTTCCAGGACTGTGTAGACCTCCACGAGTGACGTACGTGAGTGACGTAAACAGCGTGCTCCTTTTTCCATTTCCGCTTCCTCTTTCTTCCTCATGTTGGGACCAAATTTGATTACTTAAGCTCAATCGAGGTTCTTAGGAGATTAATGCGTGCGTAATGCAATCAATCCCGAGGTCTCTGCTGATTGCTGATGACTGATCCTGTGATAGGAGCGGCCATTGTTTTAGGGCTCCCCATCTTTGTTGTAGCAAAGGGGGGTTGGGGTGGTGGGGGTGGAAGAGAGGGGAGCACCGAGATACTGCCATCTGTCCAGCGATGACTACGGCCCGGCCAGGGGAGAGAAGAGCAAGTTCTGACTTGACTTGTGTGTAAAGGGGAAGTAAGTCGTAGTGTTGATTTACGAGTGTTCTTACAGCACGGCCGGCAGTTGTCGAGCATGGCTCCTAATTACGTTTCCTTTTATGTAATTATTTCCGCCTCAAACAGCAAGGGGGATAATCATGTGCACATCTTTTCTATCCATTAACTGGTTTCGATGACATTTCATGTTCACGGCGCATGCTCACTATATGTCACGTGCATTCGACACGTGTACATTTAAATCGCGTGAAGCGATCGGTTGCTTGCGATGAAAAAAAAAAAAAATCTTCAAACATGATCAGTTTAGTCAAAAGGGGGGAACTCAAATTTTATCAATTATAGTTTTATTTGACTAGTCTATCTCCTTCAGTCCATTGTCACGATTACAACTAGAAGAGAACAACAAACCAAAGAAACATAAAACGCAATGCCTGCCTTCAATTGACATGTTATGAATATTTTTATCAACTTTTAGCAACACTGCAATTAAACTAGACTGTTTGCGCGAATTTTGCATCGTCCCGAAACAGCGCAGATGGCTGGTGCCGAGGCCGCCATTGTTCTTATCCCTCGCCCCCAACGTGCATCTCCCCTGTGTATTTCTCGCTATTCAGCGAACTTCTTGCCGGCTTGGCTTTAGACTTTTTTGTGTGTGTGTGTGTCTTTCCTGGTCATATGGCTCTCAAAGATTCCAGACTGGCAGCCCCTCCCCCCCCCCCAAGAACCCTTAATATGTAGATTTGTTTCCCTTCAGTTAACACTGATCTTTTTGTTATCTTAGAGATACTAGATATCTTTTCTTTACGCTTCTTACTTGAAAAATCAAAGGTTCCTTCAAATTAATTTTTCAAAACTATTGAACAAAATACCCAAAAAAGCAATGTAAAAGAAAAAAAAAAACAAAAACAAAAAAACACTGTTATTAATGTTATTTCATTTCTAGCTCTCCATCACACCCAGTAACATTGTCTGGCCGAGACTGACAGATGTGCCCCCCAACTTGACAATAGAAAAGATTTTCAACTATTTTTGAGGTGACATTTAATCCAACCGGCCTTTTGCCATGGCTCCATTCTCTACAAAATAAAAGGTTACGCAATGAGTCACTTAATACAATTTAAAAAAAAAAAACCAAAAAAAAACAACCATATAAAACCATACCCATGTAATGAATGATGGAACGAATCAAATAGTGAACATGGGTATTTAGACCCCCAAATTTGATGATGTTAAACTCACCAAAAAAAACAACCATATAAAACCATACCCATGTAATGAATGATGGAACGAATCAAATAGTGAACATGGGTATTTAGACCCCCAATTTGATGATGTTAAACTCACCAAAAAAAACAACCATATAAAACCATACCCATGTAATGAATGATGGAACGAATCAAATAGTGAACATGGTTATTTAGACCCCCAATTTGATGATGTTAAACTCACCAAAAAAAACAACCATATAAAACCATACCCATATAATGAATGATGGAACGAATCAAATAGTGAACATTGGTATTTAGAGCCCCAATTTGATGATGTTAAACTCACCAAAAAAAAACAACCATATAAAACCATACCCATGTAATGAATGATGGAACGAATCAAATAGTGAACATGGGTATTTAGACCCCCAATTTGATGATGTTAAACTCACCAAAAAAAAACAACCATATAAAACCATACCCATGTAATGAATGATGGAACGAATCAAATAGTGAACATGGGTATTTAGACCCCCAAATTTGATGATGTTAAACTCACCAAAAAAAACAACCATATAAAACCATACAACAACCATATAAAACCATACCCATGTAATGAATGATGGAACGAATCAAATAGTGAACATGGGTATTTAGACCCCCAAATTTGATGATGTTAAACTCACCAAAAAAAACAACCATATAAAACCATACGCATGTAATGAATGATGGAACGAATCAAATAGTGAACATGGGTATTTAGACCCCCAAATTTGATGATGTTAAACTCACCAAAAAAAAAACAACCATATAAAACCATACCCATGTAATGAATGATGGAACGAATCAAATAGTGAACATGGGTATTTAGACCCCCAAATTTGATGATGTTAAACTCACCAAAAAAAAACAACCATATAAAACCATACCCATGTAATGAATGATGGAACGAATCAAATAGTGAACATGGGTATTTAGACCCCCAAATTTGATGATGTTAAACTCACCAAAAAAAACAACCATAGAAAACCATACTCATGTAATGAATGATGGAACGAATCAAATAGTGAACATGGGTATTTAGACCCCCAAATTTGATGATGTTAAACTCACCAAAAAACAACAACACCCCCAAAAAACTTTATCTTTAACAAATTTGTTGATGTGATATAAAGTAAACTGAAATCCCTAGGGTTAGAATTGAAATTACTAAAAATTTGCTATTTTAAGAGGGCCTATGTTAATATAAAGTGACACTTGCGATATAAATATGAGTAAATAGATGAGTTGAATTTTAAAAAAAAATACAATTTATAATTATATTTTATATATAGTCTGCACACCGCGTGTGTAACACGGTGTTCACGCATGATCATTCTTTAGGTATATATCTGTGAATGGACGTAACGATGTGTACGATAGGCGTGCAAAATAAAATTCCCAGAAGTTAGCACTAACTGGTTTCATTATAAAGTGATGGAGTCGCAGTCATAATTAAATATTTTTTTATTGGCGTAAAACTTTAAAAAAAAGTAATTAATTAAATTATTAAATTTAAAAAAAAATGTTTTATATGCACTGCAAGCTTTACCTATCACCACAATGCCCTATGTGTACAAGGGTAATGACGTTAGTGTCCAGCTGTACAGAGTATTTGAAGATCCCTTTGGTTCATTAACTGCATATAGCAGGGTATCTACTGAACGGGAACCAGTTGATTCTCCATTAAAGCCCCGGATATTTTCGCCAGAGAAATTTCCAATAAGCATTCACAAACGTCTCTTTAAACAAAAATTTATAAAAGAGAGGGACACCACACATTGACACCAAAAAACATCAACAGGGACACAAGGGCATGGATAAACACACAAGGGACACACGGCCATGAATATACATACAGGGACACAAGGGCATTAACATACATACAGGGACACAAGGGCATTAACATACATACAGGGACACAAGGGCATTACATACATACAGGGACACAAGGGCATTAAAATACATACAGGGACACAAGGGCATTAACATACATACCAAGAGACAAAGATTATTAAAATATTATTCATGAAAGACAAACCATTTTAAATTTTTTAAAACACACAAGGAATAACGAAACAGGAATACATAGAGTGAAATATCCGGAAGATACTGAGAGAGGTAAAAAAATACACAAAGAGGACCCGAGGGGCGGGGAGTGGGGTAGAGCCCCCGGGAACAACTTAGGAGAAATGACATGTTAAATAGTTGTTAGCTTTCCCGAATAATCCCTTGCTACTTGAAACCATACCTTTTAGCATTCGAAATGACACCCCCCGAATTCTCTCCCTTCACTTAATGAAATAGCAGACGGGTAAAGATTAAATCTCCTATGACGGGTTATGTCCCCATTTTCCGTCTGATACGACGCTCCGCCGTGTGAGGGAGGATCCGTGCTTAGAATAGAAAATGCCAACCTCTGTTGTCTAGGGGAATCTTTTTTAAACCTGTAAATTCATAACCGGGAGTCAATCTTTCTATGGAAACCACTTAGCTGGCGTTGCTGTGTTGAAAGATGCCGGAAATCGGCCTCTAAACCTTAAAGGGGCGCATTATTTAAAAACTATAATCAGAAACGCAACGTTCTTATTTTATATTTTGAATATTCACAATTTAAACGACTAATACTAAAAAAAAAAAAAATAAATAAAATAAAAAAAATAAATTTATAGCTCAGTATTCACCATTTTAAATTTGATTGGATTAATTAAAACGTGGACTTCATTTTTTTTCCTTCTTGGTATTTGCATTTCTCATGAATTTACATATTTCCTAGGTCACGTGACAAAGTGATGACGTTACTATTTCCTAGGTCACGTGACAAAGTGATGACATTACTACGCGTGGACATTTAAAATGAATACATTTGAGGGGCTTCATTTGTTGGCTAGAAAGTAAATTTTGCAGTACAGTGTTCAAACGGCACTCTCTCCCCCCTCCTCGCCACCCGACTCCCCTCCCGATTCCATCAACCCCCCCTCCCTCCCTCCCTCCAGCCACATAGAGGACACCCGATCTCCGGCCCAAAAGTTAGAAAATTAACTTCCGTGTTTCCTTACAGATCAGCACACAAGCGGGGCCATACGACGAGGTTTGGGGGAATTGAAAAACCAGATGATGGAGCCGATAAGAAGTTATTAGGCCTGTGTGGGAAATTACTGAGGTGTCACACCGGGGACGGCAACCCAAGAAGACCTGCATGCTGCCCGAGTGAAAGCAACGGAGAAGAGATGCGTGGCCGCGCCGGTCGGTCCGCACCAACTGACAACACTTCCTATACCGCGATGGCCGTCACAAGCGGTGCCCCCCCCCCCCCCCCCCCCCCCCCCCCCTTAACACGGAGCTGTCAACAAATTATAAACCTCTGGCGGATGTCATACGTCGTGTTGGATGAGGGCGCGGCACGATCATCTGATGGCGACGCGACAGATTTGGTTGGTAGCAAGGCGCAAAGTACACGGGTCTGTTCAAGAAGCATCTAAACTTGTGTTGCCTAGTCTGTAGTAGCACCTAAACTAGTTAGCTCCTGTAGCCTCTAAGCTTGTTTGCCCTAGTATTAGTAGCATCTAAACTAGTTAGCTCCTGTAGCCTCTAAGCTTGTTTGCCCTAGGAGTAGTAACACCTAAACGTGTTAGCTCCAGAAGCCTCTAAACTTGTCTGGACAGTAACCCCCCTCCCCTAAAATAACCACCAACTCACTACTCTAGATATACATAAGTTATATAGACATAGATTTACTGCATACACATAGTAAAATAAGTTCTTAAAAACAAATTTGCATCAATAGAAATAATAAATTACTAGGATTAAAAAACTCAGACCTGAAACTAGGCCGTACCGCCGTACCGTGTCTGGTACAAGTTCTGATTCTAGTGACGCAGCCTTACAACAGAAATTTAAAAAAAAATTAAAATTCTTAAAGGCGCCCCTGTGTGGTTTGGGTAACTCGATGTACACGTGTGGTCGCATCATTCGCACCTGCTCATTTGGGCACCGTAACGGTTGTTTAGAGATGTAGTTGTATTTAGTGTTCTTATTTACAAGTGTAATTGTTCAGAGGTGTAACTCTTTAGAGGTGCAACTGTCAAACAATAATTATAGACAGTTGTGATTCAACAAAATTGAAATTATCAGAAAGAGAAATATATATATATATATATATATATATATATATGTAGAAAGAGATAGTGAGAGAGAGAGAGAAAGAGAGAGAGAAAGAGAGAGAGAAAGAGAGAGAGAAAGAGAGAGAAACATATATATATATATATATATATATATATGTAGAAAGAGATAGTGAGAGAGAGAGAGAAAGAGAGAGAGAAAGAGAGAGAGAAAGAGAGAGAGAAAGAGAGAGAAACATATATATATATATATATATATATATATGTAGAAAGAGATAGTGAGAGAGAGAGAGAAAGAGAGAGAGAAAGAGAGAGAGAAAGAGAGAGAGAAAGAGAGAGAAACATATATATATATATATATATATATATATGTAGAAAGAGATAGTGAGAGAGAGAGAGAAAGAGAGAGAGAAAGAGAGAGAGAAAGAGAGAGAGAAAGAGAGAGAAACATATATATATATATATATATATATATATGTANCCCCCCCCCCCCAACTCCCTTTTTTTTTACGCAAGTCACATTACAATTTTTTCTTTAGCACTCTTAACAAAAATCCTTTAAAAAAACAAACAAAAAAACGGTGATTCAACTTTGAGCAGAAACAATCCGGCATTCACCAACGGTCGAGAGTATCACCAATATCCTAGAGCCTTTTTATTTTTTTTTGGCCAAAGTGCCAACGTCTGGGATCAAACTCTGGTCAGAGTTCCCAGGTAACTTCCCTTCGCTGGCACACGACCTGGCGAAAGGGCAGATAACCGGACCACGTTCTCAGACGAGGTTAGTTTGTTGCTCAGCCAACACCAAGGTAATATATTTTAGCTCGCTTATCTTTATTGGCCGACGGTGCTTCGGTCGGAGAAAATCTTGTGTTGAGTAGTTGGGCTGAAATGAATATGGCCCTCTGCTTGTCCAACATTTGTGTTGAGAACATGGGTGGTTTGGGGGGGGGGGGGCGGGGGGGAGGTAAATGATCAATGGTCAAATGTTATAAAGTATCGAGGAAGAGGTTCTAAAAAAAAATCGATTTTCACAATTTTCATGAGATCGTGAAATAATACGATACTAGCTATCAGATATTTGTATTAAATCAAAGAAAAAGAAAGTTTGTAATGCAACGCACTGAAACGCACTGCACCGCAATGTAACCTCTTGTAGTGTATTAGTTATCGAGTCTATGCGGAATCTTTCAAGTCGAGTTTTTTGAAGAAAAAAAATTACACGGCTACATTGTAAAAAAAAAGACAACAATGAAGAGTTGTTTTCAAGATTGATCAAATGAATGTATTATTCTCTCTAAGAACATGCACTAATGATTAGCTCTTGTTGTCTTCATCTCACGACTGCAACACATCCTTTGTCACCTCGTTAGATAACGAACACTATATCATAGGTCCGTGGTCATCAATACAATGGACATTGCCCGGAATTCTAATTGTTGCTGGTGGATTTAAGAATCCAGGAAACTTCTTTTTTTTTTTAAAGTCACTGGAAAAGGTCATG
The DNA here is from genome assembly GCA_964033795.1 of Lymnaea stagnalis. Classification (NCBI taxonomy): domain Eukaryota; kingdom Metazoa; phylum Mollusca; class Gastropoda; family Lymnaeidae; genus Lymnaea; species Lymnaea stagnalis. Next base: position 5,224,896 of record CAXITT010000001.1, on the reverse strand, counting down.
GAATAATTTGAAAACTGACGCATGTCATGCGCTCCGTGGGACATGGCTTGAGAACCCCTGGTCTATAGTCTTTACACATCAATGATGACTTGCAAGTTTGAGGGTTTGTGTAGTTTTCTTTTGTTATTTAACAAACACAGCGGCATCAAGTCTGTTATGTAGACTTAAAGAAAAAAACAAACTTTATAGAAAACAGCTTAGGAGTGGAGTCGTTCTGTGGGAAGAAGTTGACAGAGTGTTCAATAGGCACAGACTAAAACATGTCAAGTCGAAACCAGTGTTTAGCATCGGCCAACTGATATTGATACAGAATGCCTGTATGATAAGATTTGGCGAATCCTAAGCAAGCAGTCGACCAAATTTATGCTTTAACAGCGTCTTGATTAAAAAAAATAAATATTGTGTTTAAAAAAATAATAATAAAAATAATAATTTGATATTGGTTTATTATTTTATTTAATTTGAAATAATCTGGATTTTTTTTTCCACATCGTGTTAAAAATAACTGGGTAACTGGTTTGAAAATTCAACCGGAAAGCTTTCTAATGTGTTCAAATCATAAATGTTATCAATCAGTTGAATATCATTCAGGCTGCTTTGGGTGCATGCATTCGTGTGTGTTAGAGAAAGAGAAGAGAAGAGAGAGAGAGAGAAAGAGAGGGAGGGAGAGGAGGGAGTGAGCAATGAATACTTCTTGACGTGGTCTTACACATTAAAAAAAAAATGAATGTATCACAAACATAATTATAATTTCCCGTAGCTTGCCAGCAGAGATCAACACCCGAGGACTCAAGAAAGCTTCAGTGAGCACATTCCGTTTCTGACGTAACAGCCTTGGACATGGACAATAAGACAATTTGAAAATTATGTCAATTTAAAAAAAAAAATAATTGCCCTTACTACCCCCCCCCCCCCCCCCCCC
>CAXITT010000001.1:5186818-5213678 GCA_964033795.1 Lymnaea stagnalis | reverse complement strand
ACAGTGGTGCATCACGTATGGCAGACAGTGGTGCATCACGTATGGCAGACAGTGGTGCATCACGTATGGCAGACAGTGGTGCATCACGTATGACAGACAGTGGTTTAGTTTGTATGGGCGTTTTATATCAGAGATCAATTGGAGAATATTTGGTAGCCAATCATGATTTGGGGGGGGGGGGAGATAAAAAAACAACAACTCGAGAACGCTTTGGGGGAATTAGGCTAAATAAAAGATGCAATCAAATATGAAATGTGTAGATCTGAGACACTCAAAGTCAACTTTGCTCCACACGTGGCTGGCACACGACCGATTGCCGTAAAATTGTCACTTCACGATACAAGACACGCCTCTCGCTTAGGGTTGCCATATCTAGCTGGGACCTCGTCGGGACACTCTGAGATGTGGGTGTAGAAAAGAAGTCAACAAATTATTTAATATAATTACTTATAAGGTCCATAACGGTGAAAAGTCCCGATATATCGGGATGGGAACCGTACTCTCACTACAAGTCAAAGAGACAGCAAGTTCAAACATCTAGTGTGTTAGAAAGAGGCGAAAGCAAGCACACTTTTTTTCCAAGCCAAATTTATCAAAACAGTTTTCATTGGAGCGTTGGGTTTCCGTTGTTCAAAGAATTCTAAAAATAGATGATGACGTTGTGCCCTTGACATGATTTAAAAAAAAAAAAAAGAATTACTACAATAAGAAAGGAAGTGAGCGAATTAAAGTTAACAGCGCGCATCCGTAATAACTATAGTTGTCACAAAATGCTTTTTTTTGATGTTGAATGGTTGAATGATTTACATCTTGAGGTGATGATTTTTAATGTAGACTTCAATACTCGTGTTTACTTAAAATATCAAGTTTTTTAAACAGGTAAACACAACAAAGTAGTTATTACAGTAGTGAGGCGATAAAAATATAACAAGAGCAACAAAACGAAACAAAGTAAAAAAAAACAACGAATAATTAAAGTGCTCAAATAATAAATGGTAAATCTTTGTAGCAAAGGTCATTGTCATATTTATATTTTATTTGAGTTTATTTAATTTAGTGACTATTGGAAATTGTAGGTACATTTTGAAAAATTAAAAATTGAACTTCTTTATTGTAAAAAATGTTACATCGACAGCAAGAAACTGGCAGTCAGGGTCATCGTCTGACTTTTGGAGAATTTCTGCCACTTTAGGGTTTTTCCCTATAGCTTTTCAGCGCAATTTAAAATAATTTCAAATTTTTTGTTTCTCATCATCACAACTTTGGGCCCTTTAAATATCCGAGGCCCCCCCCCCCCCAACTGTCCTGCAGCCGCAGTAGTTAGAAGTCATAAGTGACGGCTCTGCTTTTGGCTGTAGTTAGATGTCACAAGTGACGGCTCTGCTTTTGGCTGTAGTTAGATGTCACAAGTGACGGCTCTGCTTATGGCAGTAAATTTACTTGTGTTATTAGAATAGGAAGTCTTAAGTAATGAATAAATTGAAGATGTTATATTTAGGTTTCTAAAAATTGTAACATACTTTGTCTTCAATGTTATACAGCACAGAGTGGTCTACATTGGTATTTAGAACAAAGTGGTCTACATTGGTATTTAGAACAAAGTGGTCTACAATGGTATACAATGGTATACAGAACACTGTTGTCCAAAGTTTTGAAAGAAACTTAAAAACATTTCATGACAATTAAAAAAAAATATATAGAAAAATGCATATTATATTCATTTATGCAATTACAGGTCTAAACTAAAAATGTGCTAGTCATTGACATATTAACTTGTATTCAAATCTCAGAAATATATGTTACAATAGAGCCTTATATTTTCAATGCAAATATGGAAGAGAGACATTACAAAAGGGTTATTTAGGAAAGAAAAAAAATATGTCTGATTGCCATAATTGAGTTGCTTCTTTCAGTTGAAAGATTTGAGGGTTGTCTCCAATGGAAAGAGTGGAAAAAAAATTTTTTTGTTTGCATTTGATGTCCACCTGTGTGGCGAGACAAGGTCGATGTGTCTGTTGTCTGTTGGTTGATGTGTGAGTGTTTGGGGGAGGTTAGTGTGTGGCGGGTGGAGTGGTTATGGTGAGGCAAATTTTTAACGGATCCGGAAAATATATATGAAAAAATTGAAGTTTTCGTTAGCAAAAATAAGTATACAAGTTAAAAACATGAAACGTGGCATGTTGCAATAACGGTAAAATAGTCTGATCTTCCTTGCGGCCAACAAAAGTCTGACTCGTAGATTGACAATTTGTTATCAAACAAATGACATTTTCTGGGTAATTACGTTTTAGGTTTGAAAGAAAAGCCCCATTAATGTTAATCAAGTGATGGAACCCACGATGCCCCGTGAGTCATCTTTCGCTATTGTTTCTGGTACCAGTCTCCCACGTCTGCTGTGGGAACGGAGTTGCCGCCCTGTCTGAAAATTAACTCGCTCCCTTAGGAATCCCTACTTCGATTGTGTCCCTTCGCATGTTGACATGGTGGCTGAGCAGACGACTATTAGATTTCTGGAAGCAAATGAGTGCACCGGGCTGAAAGTCCGCGGAATTAATATCCAAACTAAGCATAAAAATGTGGAGCACGGTTTTTAATTTTTTTTTCCTATGCTGGTGGATGGCTAAAGGGGGGAGGGGGGTTTAAAACAAAAATTGTGAGAATAAATCTGCTGCAGACTTTCATAATGATCTGTTTTCATACAATATACAATGATCGGCTGATTTCACTGTAGAAAGGGGTAGCGTGTGCTGTTAGAATTTTTGAAATTGTGGATTGGATTGATCGAGGATAAAAAAAAAAGAAAGGACAGATGGCTAATTAATTCATTGATGGCTGACAAGCCCAAACATCTGTGATGGCACGTAGCAGTGAACGACGGTGATATGTTTGGTGATATGTTTGGTGATATGTTTGGTGATATGTTTGTGGATATGTTTGGTGATATGTTTGGTGATATGTTTGTGGATATGTTTGGTGATATGTTTGGTGATATGTTTGGTGATATGTTTGTGGATATGTTTGGTGATATTTTTGGTGACATGTTTGATGATATGTTTGTGGATATGTTTGGTGATATGTTTGGTGATATGTTTGGTGATATGTTTGGTGATATGTTTGGTGATATTTTTGGTGATATGTTTGGTGATATGTTTGGTGATGTGTTTGGTGATATGTTAGGTGCATGTTGCGTCTACTCATGGCCACTGTTGTGTATTTTGGTGATATGATATAATTTAGATGTTACGTGAGAAGTCAAGGTTAAACTCGAAAAGTTTAATAAATGCGAAATGTTAGTTTGGTAGGCTTGAGAAAAGTCAGACAAGTCTTTAACAGCGGCGACTAGCGAGGGCTGGAAAAGGGTGATTTTGGCAAAGGGTGATAGTAGACAAAAGGGTTATGGAGACAAAGAATAATGTAGGAAAACGGCGATTTAGGCAAAAGGTGATGTAGGCAAAGAGTGATAGAAGGCAAAGGGTGATGATAGAAACTTGGTGATGTAGGCAAAGGGTGATGTAGACAAACGGTGATGTAGGCAACCGGGGGGGGGTGGTAAGGTAATGGGTAACGCTAGGGAAAGGTTGGTGTGGGTAAAGGGTGATGGGTGGAAAAGGGTGCATACATATTTATAAAAAATTAATAGCCATTACAATCCTATAAAAGCCATTAGTTCACCTACTAAGAGCCACCGTACATCAACTAAACTTGAAACATTTGTCATATACACCGGCGCCATTGTAAAGTAGGATGAATTTACTATGGTAGGTCTCTCATTCTCAACCACTCACTTTGCTATGGTAGATCTCTCATTCTCACTCACTCACTTTGCTATGGTATATCTCTCATTCTCACTCACTTACTTTGCTATGGTAGATCTCTCATTCACACCATCTCACCTTCCTATCTTATGTCCACAGGCTGTCGTTTTCACACATATAAACTTTCTGATACACGGCTCCCATATCAGATTTTTATTGACAGTTCAATACAAAGAGCCGAAATAATTCATACAATTCTTTCACCGTTTGCCATTTATCTTCGTAGTTTTTACCACACTCATCTTTAAAAAAAATTAGTTTAGGGATTGAGATACGCATAGAGAGAAAGAAGAGAGAAAAAAGGAAAAAAAACAACAATGTCTATATAATCCTTGTAAGATAAATTTCGGCCAGACTAAGCCTCATTTCGGCCACGCTAAGCCCCATTTCGGCCACGGTAAGCCTTTTCACGGCCACTCGTATCCTAAAATCAACAGTGGTTTTCATTAAGTAGTCTTCACTTCACCTGTCAAACAAATGACGCATCCTCCAGATTTAACACTTCATTTACAAAAGTGTTATTTATGTGGCCCGAATGTGACTCCGTCACTGTGGAATTCCCCGGTGTCTCGTGTTTTATCAGTGGACTGCGCGCTCTTTTTTTTAACTTCCGGTCTCGTCTGCGTGAAGTGATTTTAGCTGTAACGCGGCCTGCAGAGTTACCGCAACATGGGGGAAATATTTCAATGATTTATCAGAAGAGCGTGCCCATCAGTGGGGGGCAGTTTGAACGTGCCCATCAATGGGGCAGTTTTTAAGTCAACAACTTGAAGTCATAATCTGGACGAAGATGACTTTTAGTGGTTTTACACGATCAAGGCCAACGCCCCCCCCCCCCGACCTAAAAGTGTAATAATAAATAATAAGTAATTGAACAGATTATCATGTTTGGCCGATGCCGATAAATCGACTGCCGATTTGAACGTGCCCATCAATGGGGTAGTTTTTAAGTCAACAACTTGAAGTCATAATCTGGACGAAGATGACTTTTAGTGGTTTTACACGATCAAGGCCAACGCCCCACCCCCCCCCGACCTAAAAGTGTAATAATAAATAATAAGTAATTGAACAGATTATCATGTTTGGCCGATGCCGATAAATCGACTGCCGATAATTATTTTTTATGTAGCTTTGCAATGCCTATTTTAGGGGCCTAATTATCATTAATTGTCGGTTATTTATAACATTATTTTTTAAGAATTATAATATCGAAGAATACAAAATAATTAATGCCAATTCCTTGATTTGATATGTGGATTACTGCCAGGGCCGACCCAAGGGCCGACCCAACGGTTTCTGCAAGCTTTCTTCCGGCGCCCCTTTTAAATAAATTTCATAAAATTTTGTGCCAGGCAAAAACTGGTGATTAGGTAATGAGTTTATTACTTAGGTTGATCTTTTAACAAACAATGAATAATATAATTATTTTCTTAACTTCTATTTGGATAGTTTAAAACAATTAGCCTACCGATTGCATTTTTTTTCTCCAGCTTTTAGATCAGCAAATCTTTTTATTGCAGTTAAAATTTTTCTTTCATCGCGTCCACAGGCAATGACTGGAAGATCGTTGATGGCGCCGTAAGCTTATGGGGCCCTAAGCACATGGCGCCCCGGTAAATTAAGCTGGCCCTAGTACGGCAGTGTTTCCCATAGTAGGTTGAACACCTTGGGGCACTTTGAAGATTATGAGGGAGTGATGGGAAAAGATTACTGACTCTGAGAGATGAGGGATGGGAAAACATGACTGACTCTGAGAGATGGGGGATGGAAAAAGATGACTGACTCTAAAAGATGGAGGATGAGAAAAAGATGACTGACTCTGAGAGATGGGGGATGGAAAAAGATGACTGACTCTGAGAGATGGAGGATGAGAAAAGATGACTGACTCTGAGAGATAGGGGATGGAAAAAGATGACTGACTCTGAGAGATGGAGGATGGGAAAAGATGACTGACTCTGAGAGATGAGGGATGGGAAAAGATGACTACTCTGAGAGATGAGGGATGGAAAAAGATGACTGACTCTGAGAGATGGGGATGGGAAAAGATGAATACTCTGAGAGATGGGGATGGGAAAAGACGACTGACTCTGAGAGATTGGGATGAGAAAAAATGACTGACTCTGAGAGATGGGGGATGGAAAAAGATGAATACTCTGAGAGATGGGGAATGCAAAAAGATGACTGACTCTGAGAGACGGGGGATGGGAAAAGATGACTGAATCTGAGAGATGGGGGATGGGAAAAGATGACTGACTCTGAGAGATTGGGGAATGGGGAACGATGACTGACTCTGAGAGATGGGGGGATGGGAAAAAATAAAAAGGTTGGGAAACATTGGTTCACGGGGAGTAGGTCATTAGGCAAACCATAATAATTGTTATAATTGGTTGAAGGAATAGATGCCCGTGCTATTGAGCTACTGATTTGAGCCTTGGGCTCCAGATGCGCACCATAAGGCTCAGATCACGAGTGCCATAAAGTCATTCTCAAGTTCAAGGATGTTTTTAGAACAACTTCTTATACTCAATTATTTTTTTTGTTTGAAAAAACATAATTTTTTTTTGAAAATTCAAGTATCCCTTTTGCTTAAAAAGTATGTTTGTATCTCAATCGGTCACAATTCTCATCTCTTCCCCAGGAATCAAGATGCCGATTAAATCAAGTGATAGTGAGACTGACGCCCTGTCTCTGTCCGACCAGATGATTGACCTCTACGACGATTCAGAAGATGAAGACGACGACATGTTTTCTTCAGAGGCGGATGATCTGCCGGACTCGACTACCGGAGAAGACGACAAGGGCCAACAGAACAACAATTGCGACTCTATGGGACAAGACCTGGGCAAAAAATGCCGAGACGACAAAGCGTCGCTAGACGGAAGCGGTCAGAGAAAGAGGGGACCTAAAAAGAAGGCACTGACCAAAACAAGACAGGTCAAGCTTAAGGTCAGGAGGGTCAAGGCCAATGCCAGAGAACGTAACAGGATGCACGGTCTGAACTCGGCGCTGGACGAATTGAGAAACCATGTGCCGTGTCACTCCAAGACCCAGAAGCTGTCTAAGATCGAGACGCTGCGTCTCGCCAGGAACTACATCCACGTCTTGGCGGAGATTCTCAAGTCGGGCGTCCGACCAGACAGCGTCACGTTCGCCAAAGCGCTTTCGAGAGGCCTGTCACAGAACACCATGAACATGGTGGCCGCGTGCCTGCAGCTGAACCCACGGACTCTGCTCCCCGAGTCGGCCTACTCCAAGCCCTATCAGTTTATGTACGAGAACTCCATAGATTTTGCTGGCAGGTATCCGCCTGACCCGTACGCCATGTTCGCCTTTCAGCCCATCGGCTGCAACACAGATCTCCCTCTAGTCGGGGCGCACCAAGGCTTTGGTTCGTGTCAGCAGATCATGCCGTACACGCCCCTGCCGAGCAGTTGCTCCCCTACTTCCGTGCTGCCGTATCAGTACATTTCCGGCCACGAGCAGCAGAGCGCACAGTTCAATCCCGGCAACCCAGCGATAGATGGACTCTGCCCGCCAGGAAATTTCTTGGCATGTGACGTCCGCGAGTCTGACAGTTTTAACGGTTCGCATTTTTCACCCATAAACAAACGGCGACCTTCACCTTGTCAAAAATCATCCGCTAACTTAGCAATCAGCTCCTGTCTGGCTTCACCGACTTCCGCGCCAAAAAATCGTCAAGGCGACGGTCAGATTTCGTCATGTTCTCATTTCGGTGTACCCCATGAGCCAGATTTGCGTACGCCGCCTTTGAGCCATATCAGACCTGTGACGTCAACTACCAACAATCATTGTTTCACCGACGCAGTGCTGGGCCTACAGTCCATGAGGAGACCTGCACTGGGCCCCGTGGCGTGCCGAAACGGTCAGCTTAAACCAAACGCCTGCTTCCAGACAACTTCCGACCGGCTACCGGCTTCTTGCGCCCAGTCCTCAAGCGCTCTGCCACTTCCGGACGACCTGGTGGACATTGATCCAGAATCCACCATTGAAAGCGACCTGGCGATGATCACCTCGTCCGACAGTATATTTCAGCTAAATCTTCCATGCTGATCGGACAGCTTAATACTGCTGCTTGGACAGCTGAGCACTGCTGATTGAAAAGACTGTTGGCTTAAATGTAACTGATTTTATGTTGCTAAATTACATGTGGTGTGAGATGTTTAATGTTAGCAAACATCGCCCCACGGGGCGACTTATATTAGTACGGTTATATGTTGACCCATCTGGACGTTTGTGCACACAATCGTATGTGTCCATTATCGTATGTGTACATCATTGTATGTGTCCATTAGCGTATGTGTACATCATCATCCGTACACCATCGTGCAATATGTTTCTATTCAGTTTTCTGGGGGCTGACATAACAATGACACTGCTGAATAAATCGTGGGGGGATCTAGAGTTTTACAAAATGGAGGAGGGAGTAACCCCGCTCGGGATGATCGCCTGCTCGACTTTTTCATGGAACTGTTTTCTATCCTTCAGGACCAGTCCTAGATCAACCAGTGGTCAAATGCATCAGACATTTTTAACGTGAAAATAATTAGTCTATCTTTCGGTGGCCTTACCATTAAAAACGAATTTTTATTCCGGCGATTAAATAAATACTTTAAAAAACGAATGCTAATGTTGGCATTCTCAAATAAGCAATACGATCTTAAGATCAATAAAGGTTCCATCAGCCATTAGCAAAACAATGTCTCAAAAACAGATGGTCAAGTCTCTTGTTGATGTGATGTATGATCAAATGCCAAGCCGACAAGCATCAAAATGCCTTAGTATACAAGCAATATCTAAATCTATTGAGGTGTAAATAATATAAAAGTTGAGTCGTAGTTTTGGCAAGGAACTACGTCAGACAATATGGGACATTAAAAAAATTGTTGTTTTGTTGAGCAATTAATTATCCATTCCTGATTTTATGCTTACTAAATATTTTTGTTTTGTTGAATAATTATCCATTCCTCATTTTACAATTACCAAATATTTATTGTTTTCTTGAAAAAAGTATCCCTGCCTGATTTTATACTTAACAAGTAATTATTGTTTCGTTGAAAAAGTATTCATTCCTCGTTTATTTATATATTGCCAACTATTTATTGTGGTTTGCAATTCAATGGTCTACTTCACTTTATACATGACCAACTTCTTATTGTTTTGTTGACTCTCGCCAGTTGGATAGAAGTGCAATAAATTTATTCTACTTGGTATTTCTCGCTCATCAGCCCTTGCTATTGGGGAGATGATCGTATTGGTTTTTTTTTTTTTTTTTTTTTTTGTTTTTTTTTTTTTTGGGGGGGGGGGGTGAGTGGTAGGGTGGGAGTGGTGGATTGTGTTGGTGGATTGTGTTGGTGGATTGGGTTGGTGAATTGTGTTGGTAGATTGGGTTGTTGATTGGGTTGGTTGATTGTGTTGGTGGATTGGGTTGGTGGATTGGGTTGGTGAATTTGATTGGTGGATTGGGTTGGTGGATTGGGTTGGTGGATTGTGTTGGTGGATTGTGTTGGTGGATTGTGTTGGTGGATTGGGTTGGTAGATTGGGTTGGTGAATTTGATTGGTGGATTGGGTTGGTGTATTGGGTTGGTGGATCGGGTTGGTGAATTTGATTGGTGGATTGGGTTGGTGTATTGGGTTGGTGGATTTGATTGGTGGATTGGGTTGGTGTATTGGGTTGGTGGATCGGGTTGGTGAATTTGATTGGTGGATTGGGTTGGTGTATTGGGTTGGTGGATTGGGTTGGTGGATTGTGGGGCGGCGGGTCGTGGAGTGGTGGGGTGGTATTTTTTATAATAAGTTTTAAGCCCCATTTTTCCCCACTCCAACCCCGCACCGGTACACACACACACAAACTTATGCAAACACACAACCGCACACACCCCCACACGCATACAGTCATACATTTATACAAAACATATATACACACACGCACACACACACACACATCCAAAAACACACATGCACACATGAATCATTCGATGACCATTACGTACTTACATAAAAACTATAGGGAAGGAAGAGAGAAAGCGCAAGAGAGAAAGGGAGAGAAAGAGAATGGGGGCGAGGGAGAGAGAGACAGAGATAGGAAGAACGAGGGAGAAAAAGGGAGACATGGATGAACATGGAAATCAAAAATTCATACCATTAACCCCCTACTAGAACCATTGAATGACATAATTATTGATCTACGTGGAATATTATTACATGACACCATGTTTTTTTTTTTTTTTTACCTGTTCAATTATTTTCATTTCTTTTTTACCAGGTTTTTGAAGCAGCTCCGATGTAGACAAATTTTGAGAGCTGCGCTCTTAGCTCCGGAATAATTAAAAATGAGGTTGGGTTTTTTTTTTTGACACCATGTTTTTTTTTTTTTTTACCTGTTCAATTATTTTCATGTCTTGTATACCAGGGATTTGAAGCAGCTCCGATGTAGACAAATTTTGAGAGCTGCGCTCTTAGCTCCGGAATAATTAAAAATGAGGATGGGTGTTTTTTTAAGGGGGGATGGGTGGGCTAACTGGTTAAAGGGCATGTGTTTATAATTGTCTCTAACTCATCGTATTAACTATGCAATGGAAATGTATGTGCCAGCAACATAGCTGGTAGAAGAATCGGGCAACATAGCTGGTAGAAGAGTGGGGCAACATAGCCGGTAGAAGCGTGAGGCAACATAGCTGGTAGAAGCGTGGGGCAACATAGCCGATAGAAGCGTGGGACAACATAGCTGGTAGAAGAATGGGGTAACATATCTAGTAGGGGGGGCAACATATCTGGTAGAAGAATGGGGCAACATAGCTGGTAGAAGAATGGGGAATCAATTTTAAAAAATAGTTAAAAATAACAATTAAATGTTTAAAGTTTAAATTATATATTATTAAAATACTTTTAAGTTAAATTTTATAATAAATGTTGGAGCTTGGGGCAGTAAGAAATGTTACTAGTTCAAGCTCAGATTGAGCTCCCGGTTAAAAGACCACGCTCCAGAGTTCAGAGCTCCATTTCCAATCCCTGGTGTATACTCCTAATGACAAACTGTTTAAAAAAAAACGTATGTGGCGAATGTCTGACATTCCGATCTGAAGTATGTTTTTGGTAATTGATAAAGAAAGATAGAGTTTTACCTGATTCAAGTCACCTTTACTGGCTACAAGTCTACACCTTTACTGGCTACAAGTCTACACCTTTACTGGCTACAAGTCTACACCTTTACTGGCTACAAGTCTACACCTTTACTGGCTACAAGTCTACACCTTTACTGGCTACAAGTCTACACCTTTACTGGCTACAAGTCTACACCTTTACTGGCTACAAGTCTACACCTTTACTGGCTACAAGTCTACACCTTTACTGGCTACACGTCTACACAGATTTTTCAAAATTGCTTAGGTCTACTTATGGTAGGAAATGAAATAGCTTTTACTATAGAACATTTATGGTCACAAAATTGTTATTGTTGAAATTAAACTTTCTCGACCTGGAATAGACTTGTTGATTGTCGTCTGCCTATTTGATTCTATTACTGCCTGTATCCCCCCTGTGCCTGGTCTTTTACTTTACCTGTAATATATCGATCAGTATTGATGGTGTTCCAATCAAAATTTTATCACCTAATGACTTATTTGGAATAATTAAAAAGTAGAACCGAAAACGACTTCAATTTTATTATTTTTTATTTTTTAGTTTGTGTTATTGAAATGTTTCAATTGTTTGTTCTATGCATGTCAACTTCAGCTAAATCAGAACGCTGAATAATTCCTCTATATTTATACAAGAATTGATTGCCACTCACATAGGGACGTGGCTAAAATTTGTGTACCACGTGACACTGACTGAGCTGTTTAAAAGTAAGTTCTTTTGATATTTATTAAACTATTTTGTTACACTTATCACCGGATATTCCCTGAGTTCCAACTAATTTGTATTGCGTTCATAAAACGTTGCCTAGTTCAACAATTCAGGCGATTCAGCAGATCGGTGAGTAACTCAATCAAATTAAATGTAAAAAATTAAATTAAAAAAAGAAGAAAAAAAAAGATCCACAGTTCTGAACGAAAACAAGTAACCGCAGGCAGGAGCTGCATGCACACCCACCCCGGTACATGCACACCCACCCCGGTACATGCACACCCACCCCGGTACATGCACACCCACCCCGGTACATGCACACCCACCCCGGTACATGCAAACCCACCCCGGTACATGCACACCCACCCCGGTACATGCACACCCACCCCGGTACATGCACACCCACCCCGGTACATGCACACCCACCCCGGTACATGCACACCCACCCCGGTACATGCACACCCACCCCGGTACATGCACACCCACCCCGGTACATGCACACCCACCCCGGTACATGCACACCCACCCCGGTACATGCACACCCACCCCGGTACATGCACACCCACCCCGGTACATGCACACCCACCCCGGTACATGCACACCCACCCCGGTACATGCACACCCACCCCGGTACATGCACACCCACCCCGGTACATGCACACCCACCCCGGTACATGCACACCCACCCCGGTACATGCACACCCACCCCGGTACATGCACACCCACCCCGGTACATGCACACCCACCCCGGTACATGCACACCCACCCCGGTACATGCACACCCACCCCGGTACATGCACACCCACCCCGGTACATGCACACCCACCCCGGTACATGCACACCCACCCCGGTACATGCACACCCACCCCGGTGCATGCACACCCACCCCGGTACACGCACACCCACCCCGGTACATGCACACCCACCCCGGTACATGCAAACCCACCCCGGTACATGCACACCCACCCCGGTGCATGGACACCCACCCCGGTACATGCACACCCACCCCGTTTCATGCACACCCACCCCGGTACATGCACATCCACCCCGGTACATGCAAACCCACCCCGGTACATGCACACCCACCCCGGTGCATGGACACCCACCCGGTACATACACACCCACCCCAGTACATGCACACCCACCCCGGTATATGCACACCCACCCCAGTACATGCACACCTACCCCGGTATATGCACACCCACCCCGGTGCAGGCACACCCACCCCGGTACATGCACACCCACTTTGGTGCATGGACACCCACCCAGTACCATACATTTTGTTGCTATTATTTAGACTAATTTAAAAGAAACATGATTTAGTACAATTTTTTTTTTGTTGTTGAAAAATAAAGGGGGTTTATCCAAAATAGAGCAATCACTTATTAAAATCGTATTAGGTCCCTTGATTTTGTTTGCGTCAATTTCAATTCTGACGAGACAAGACTTAATTCATTTAAGAATTTATTATTTATAAATTATACTTTATGAAAAATAACAAACAGCATTTCATCAATTCCAATCATTTCTTTCTAAAATAAAAAAATAAAAACAACAGATTGTGATGTAGTTATAATTAATTCACGTATTTGTATTCAGCAATTCTCTGATTTAACAAAGTTGTACGTCCAGCCAATTATTTACAGTTATTAAAGGAATTTTTCTATTGTTTCTAGTAAAAAGGTTTTTACAAAAAACAACAACAAAAAAACACGTCATAAAAACACAATTATATTTAATCTTTAATCAAGTAATTCTAACAATTCCTATCCTCATAGAATTCCTTTCTTTAGAAACATTCTGCATGATGATTAATACGTCTTTTTTAAAGAAAAACTAACCCAACACATCTACAGGCATTCGGAAAATGCTTTATAAAGGCAAGGGAAACAATCACATAAAATAAGGACCCAACGAAAATTATTGGTTTATCTCCCTTATTAAAACTTTAAAACTAAAGGTAGGTCACGTGACAATGACTTTCGTGGCCTGTCTCCAAAGCAAACAAATTGTCGAGCTTGATGAAAATAGTTCGTGGATTTAAACATTTTATATTTCATTGTCAAATTAAAAAAAAAACAAAAAAAAAAAAAACAAATCTTGCATCCGACCATAATGACTTTCGTGGCCTGTCTCCAAAGCAAACAAATTGTCGAGCTTGATGAAAATAGTTCGTGGATTTAAACATTTTATATTTCATTGTCAAATTAAAAAAAAAAACAAAAAAAAAAAAAACAAATCTTGCATCCGACCACGGTTGCAGTGGGGAAAAGTATCCATCGGTCGGCAAAACTTAAAGGTTTGAGAAACACTGCTCCAGTTACCGAGCAAATTAATATGTCTATTAAAATAATCACAACTAGGCCAGATGGACGTATTGATCAACTCAACACTTGTTTATCTAAGAAAAATTCGCGGTAGGTGTCTCAATTAGTGTAGATTGAGTGTGCTGGTCTCGTGCTGCAATGTCAGATGTAACACACAGGGAGCACAGGACTGTGTTACTACACGGAAGCTGTAGAACACAACGTTACATGTAACGCACAGGGAACATAGGATTGTGTTACTACAAGGAATGTGTAGAAATGAGTGTGTTACTACAAGGAATGTGTAGAAATGAGTGTTACTACAAGGAATGTGTAGAAATGAGTGTTACTACAAGGAATGTGTAGAAATGAGTGTTACTACAAGGAAGGTGTAGAAATGATTGTGTTATAACAAGGAAGGTGTAGAAATGATTGTGTTACTACAAGGAAGGTGTAGAAATGATTGTGTTACTACAACGGGGGTGCAGAAATGATTGTGTTATTACAAGGAAGGTGTAGAAATGATTGTGTTACTACAAGGAAGGTGTAGAAATGATTGTGTTACTACAAGGAGGGTGTAGAAATGATTGTGTCATTACAAGGAATGTGTAGAAATGATTGTGTCACTACAAGGAAGGTGTAGAACACAACATAATGTTACATGTAACACACAGGGAACAAAGAATTATGTCACTATATGGAAGGGGTGGAGGACAAAACCGGTTCATGTCATTGAATGACACAAAAGAAATGACACATAAAAGTCAAAGGGGAAAGCAAATTTTCCAATTGCCTGACACCAGTGCAAGGGAAAACTCTTTAGGACCAACTCTTTAGGACCAACTCTTTAGGACCAACTCTTTAGGACCAACTCTTTAGGACCAACGTAATTTTCATTGTCTTCTTCATTGATCAATATCTTTTTTTTTATCCTCCTCTTGATAACATTTTCGTCGCCATGAGAGGCGCCCCCCCCCCATTCTTTTTTTACACCCATGCACATGCCTATTTTGCTCATTATCTATTTTAACGTTGTTTACAAAACAACAACAACAACAAAATATATAAATATATTTTTAAAAAATCCCCACTCCAACAGTTGGACGTAATTTGTGTTGATCATAAGCGGCATTAAGTCCAGCACGACGACCAAACAAACATGACCCAATCAGGTGGGTAATTCCATCCTATTGTGAATCCTCCAGCATCTTTTGACACCCCCCCCCCCCGCCAAGTTGTCGATGTTGATGCCGAGGTTCATGGCTGAAATAAAACCACATCCACCACAAATCTCCTTTTACAGCATTATACAGCAGTGATCCTCAAACAGTTAGACAGACAACTTTTATTTAGCGCTTTTACAAAGCAGATTCGGGTCATGGAGAGATGCACTCTTAATATCTCCATCCATTCCTAAAATAGAATTATCTATGTACGTTATAAAAATGACATGCTATTAGTATCAGACCGCAGCCTTCTAATTGCAGACTTTTTCAGATGCCCTGATCCGAGCGACAATCAGACGTCAACGCTCGCCAGCAGACGATAGTTTACCATTTCCGGTTTTCCTTTTTCGATCCTCGGCGCGCCCCTCTATGTTCTTCCTATTTGTTTTGCCTTCAACGAGTTTTCAAACTTAAAAAAAACAATTGTTTATCCCACCCCCCCCCCTTTTTTTTCAAATGTGATGTTTCAACAGCTAAGTGATTTAAGCGATTATTTTATTAATGTGCCTGTTATCCATTTTTTTTACCCAGCTCACCTTTACATCTAACTTCTGACGATATCAAATAGAAATACCTTTCTGGTATTCAACATCACGCACTTACCTTCTACTCATTTCTGGCATTCACCCAATCCCCGGGGTCCAGCACTTTAATTCTGGAAATCATCTTTAAAATAATACTATTTATTTTGTGATGTAAGTCAAAAGTCTTTATGGCAAGGTGAGCCACTTAACAGGAACACACAGTCGTGTGCTTTGATGGTTACTGTGGTAGCTCCGGCAAACACCAGGCTACAGCACATGTTCGCTAAAAATTAATAGGAGCACGAAAGCTGATTGCTGGGGGGGGGGGGTCCTAACGTCAGGCTGGTTACCCGTGCACGGAGGTGGACCCACCCGTGGCCAACACTGACCCGCCCCCTCTCTCTTTCTCTCTGGCAAACACCAGGCTACAGCACATGTTCGCTAAAAATTAATAGGAGCACGAAAGCTGATTGCTGGGGGGGGGGGTCCTAACGTCAGGCTGGTTACCCGTGCACGGAGGTGGACCCACCCGTGGCCAACACTGACCCGCCCCCTCTCTCTTTCTCTCTGCTAGGGAGACGGCGGAGGACCCATGGGTCGTGTAGGACCTTATATGTCGTCCTGAATGTCCGCATGGGTCCTATATCGGGGAGATGCATGCTACTCATTCGATCACGAGAGGCTACGTGTAAAAGGAGATGAGTTAAACAAATTATGGGAAAACAGAAAAAAAGGACGCCACTAAACAACGAACGTGTCGGCAAGAAGCCTTCTTCGGCGAACAAACAACAGTAAAAACAATTTAAAAAAAAAATGAATACTTAGCTGCAGCGAAATAAACGAGAGGACAGCAAGAGTAACGTGTGGCAGCAAGAGAAAAGTGTGACACCAAGAGGAATGTATGACAGCAAGAGAAAAGTGTGATACCAAGATGAATGTGTGACAGCAAGAGGAAAGTGTGACAGCAAGAAGAAAGTTTGACAGCAAGAGGAATGTGCCAATGTCAGCCTATAACGTGTACAGAGCAGTTATATTTAGATCCATCCATCCATCCCTGTGGTGCTACAGCCCATGTAGGGCTTTGGCCTGCCTCACCACTTCCTTCCACTCAGACCTAACTAATGCCTTTCTTTTCCATGCTTGGACTTTCAGCTGCCGTAGATCTTTTTCTACATCATCTATCCACCTAAGCCAAGGTCTGCCTTTGACCCTTTTCCTCTGGGGTATTGGTGATGCCCCCTCTTCGTTCCTCTGTCATTTGGCATTCTCTCTGTGTCCTTCCCAGCGTAGCCTGCCTCTTTTTATTTCTGCCACAATCGTGGGATCCTGATATAGTCTGTATAACTCCTGGTTGGTTCGTATTCTCCATCCATATTCATCCTTTGTTGGCCTATAAATTTTCCTGAGAACTTTCCTCTCCCATGTGTTAAATAGGTTTTCTGCTGTTTTTGTTAGGGTCCAAGTTTCACTTGCATATGTTACAACTGGTCTGATCACAGTTTTATAAATAGTTTTCTTTGTTTCTCTTGTAATGTTTTTACTTTTGAGTATTTTCTGACTACTGAAGTATGCCCTGTTTCCGGCTGATATTCTTTCTTTTATTTCTGTTAGTAATTCGTTTCTTTCATTTAACAAGGATTCTAGGTATTTGAATTGATTTACGTTTTCAAAAGTCTGGTTTCTAATTTTAATTGTTTCATCTGTTTGTTCCTCTCTTATCATGGTCTTGTATGCTCTTTAAACTAACATTAGAGAGAGTTATTAGAAACATACACATTGACACTCGAGGAACGATAACAGGATACTTTCTGAGGGAAACTCAAGACCCACAACCAACGGCCACTCTCTACAACCAACCACTTCAGTATCTTGGATATGCTGATGACATAGCACTTCTAGGGAAAAGTATTAAAGACATATCAAAATCCTTTATTGAATTAGAAGACGCATCTCTACAAGCAGGGCTGGAAGTTAACAACCAAAAAAAACAACAAAATACATGACCATGATAAGAGACATCCCTTTTCCTACCGCGAAGTCTATGAGTCGGATCCTATTGTTATTGGATTCTTCGTGCAGACTTTCCTTGCCAATAGTTGGCATGAATACCTTTTCTTTTCCTATTTTAACATTGAAGTCTCCAACCACTATTTGAATATCATGTCGAGGTGCCTCTTCGTAGATCTTTTCCAGTGTCTCATAAAAGAATTCTTTATCCTGATCTTCCGTGTCTTCCGTTGGAGCATTTACATTTATGAATGTTATATTGAGCATTTTTCCTCGCACACGCAAAGAACACAATCTTTCGTTTTCTGGTTTGAAGCCTATGACTGCACTGACCGCTTCTTTTTTCACTGCAAATCCTGTTCCTAGTGTGTTGGTGTTGCTACCACTGTAAAATATGGTTTATTCTTTTGTCTTGAGGATGTCTGAATTTTTCCATCGAATTTCTTGCAATGCAGCAATAGATATTTTATATTTGACCAGCTGATTTACAAGGTTGGCTAAGGCTCCTGCTCTAAACAGGCTTAGCATATTCCAAGTCGCAATCCAAAAATCATGTCCATATCTGCATGCACAGGTCGATTTCCATTGGCATCAGTCCGGGTTTTGTTCTGTTGCTTGGCTTTCGTAACGTTGGTTTTTTTACGTGGCCGGGTTGTTAACCCTGTGCACAACCGTCTGGGGGGGTTGCCCCTTACAGCTCTCTGGATAGCTGCCTTAGTTTTTGGGTAAGGTTCCCGAGCCTTTGTGGATCCGTCCACTTCCTACAAGGCAGTAGGTTCTCATTTTGGTCCGCCCAAGGTATTTTATTTCCCTGGTACCCTCCATATCTGGTGGGCTTTCCCCTATCCGCCACTTGGGGAGGCGCTCGATGGAAGATCAGTATCTTCGCACGAGTATATCTTAGATATTTCACCGATTGTATCTTGCCGTTCTGTATTGTCCTTTTTCTCATACTATTTCTTTTCGCCCCACTATAAAGTTATAGTTCTCAAGACCTCATCCTGTATTTTTAAAACGTTTAAACTGTGACCAACCACCACTCGGCTACATCTTCTAGTTCAAATAATATGAAAAATGAAAGCTTAACTAATACTTTTAATAATTTAAAAACAAAATTTATTTTGAAATGGGGTACGGCCAAACTGTTGTAAAACTGAGTAGCCTGCCCGTGATTACCGCCTTCATTTTTCAATTGTGGTTGGTTAAAAAATCATGTTCATTGTTTCTAAGCTCGATTCCAGCAATAAACTGAGTAGGGCCAATAAAAAAAGACCAAAAATATTATTTATGGAATGCTTTTAATTTTAACAATGTCCTTCCTTTCACTTCCCTCTACCGTCATGCGATCCACGTCTCAATTGCCAAACCGTGGCAAAGTCCAAAGCCATGAAAGCGAAACCAATCTACTTGATTTTTTTCCCTTACAAAATATTTCTTCCCCTACGTTGTCGTACCACATATCATTTACTTAGCCAAGTGATAAAGCAAACAATTTTGTTTTTCTATCTACAAGTTTAAATGTAGTGCGTAATACCACATTTCATTTACCTTACAATTTATCCACCCATTAGTAAATGAAAGCCACCAAAAAAAAAAAAAAAAAAAAAAAANATTTGCATTATGTCAGGAAGATTTGCCATAGTCCAGGAAGATTTGCATTATGTCAGGAAGATTTGCCATAGTCCAGGAAGATTTGCATTATGTCAGGAAGATTTGCCATAGTCCAGGAAGATTTGCATTATGTCAGGAAGATTTGCCATAGTCCAGGAAGATTTGCATTATGTCAGGAAGATTTGCCATAGTCCAGGAAGATTTGCATTATGTCAGGAAGATTTGCCATAGTCCAGGAAGATTTGCATTATGTCAGGAAGATTTGCCATAGTCCAGGAAGATTTGCATTATGTCAGGAAGATTTGCCATAGTCCAGGAAGATTTGCATTATGTCAGGAAGATTTGCCATAGTCCAGGAAGATTTGCATTATGTCAGGAAGATTTGCCATAGTCCAGGAAGATTTGCATTATGTCAGGAAGATTTGCCATAGTCCAGGAAGATTTGCATTATGTCAGGAAGATTTGCCATAGTCCAGGAAGATTTGCATTATGTCAGGAAGATTTGCCATAGTCCAGGAAGATTTGCATTATGTCAGGAAGATTTGCCATAGTCCAGGAAGATTTGCATTATGTCAGGAAGATTTGCCATAGTCCAGGAAGATTTGCATTATGTCAGGAAGATTTGCCATAGTCCAGGAAGATTTGCATTATGTCAGGAAGATTTGCCATAGTCCAGGAAGATTTGCATTATGTCAGGAAGATTTGCCATAGTCCAGGAAGATTTGCATTATGTCAGGAAGATTTGCCATAGTCCAGGAAGATTTGCATTATGTCAGGAAGATTTGCCATAGTCCAGGAAGATTTGCATTATGTCAGGAAGATTTGCCATAGTCCAGGAAGATTTGCATTATGTCAGGAAGATTTGCCATAGTCCAGGAAGATTTGCATTATGTCAGGAAGATTTGCCATAGTCCAGGAAGATTTGCATTATGTCAGGAAGATTTGCCATAGTCCAGGAAGATTTGCATTATGTCAGGAAGATTTGCCATAGTCCAGGAAGATTTGCATTATGTCAGGAAGATTTGCCATAGTCCAGGAAGATTTGCATTATGTCAGGAAGATTTGCCATAGTCCAGGAAGATTTGCATTATGTCAGGAAGATTTGCCATAGTCCAGGAAGATTTGCATTATGTCAGGAAGATTTGCCATAGTCCAGGAAGATTTGCATTATGTCAGGAAGATTTGCCATAGTCCAGGAAGATTTGCATTATGTCAGGAAGATTTGCCATAGTCCAGGAAGATTTGCATTATGTCAGGAAGATTTGCCATAGTCCAGGAAGATTTGCATTATGTCAGGAAGATTTGCCATAGTCCAGGAAGATTTGCATTATGTCAGGAAGATTTGCCATAGTCCAGGAAGATTTGCATTATGTCAGGAAGATTTGCCATAGTCTGGGAATACATTTTATTCTTTGTAAAAAATTGTTGGTTCTCTGTCGCCTTCTCCATTGTCCTCTGTCGCCTTCTCCATTGTCCTCTGTCGCCTTCTCCATTGTCCTCTGTCGCCTTCTCCATTGTCCTCTGTCGCCTTCTCCATTGTCCTCTGTCGCCTTCTCCATTGTCCTCTGTCGCCTTCTCCATTGTCCTCTGTCGCCTTCTCCATTGTCCTCTGTCGCCTTCTCCATTGTCCTCTGTCGCCTTCTCCATTGTCCTCTGTCGCCTTCTCCATTGTCCTCTGTCGCCTTCTCCATTGTCCTCTGTCGCCTTCTCCATTGTCCTCTGTCGCCTTCTCCATTGTCCTCTGTCGCCTTCTCCATTGTCCTCAACACACAAATGAAACACCTAAAGACAAAATTTTTCCAATAAATCGTCTTAACATGAAATATCGAGCAATGAGAGGTGGCGGGTGGGGGGTTGGAAAGTTGTAAAAGCATTCATTGAAATAAAGCACCTTATAAGAATCCCCCCCCCCTTTTTCCCCTGCTCGCAAACACCCTTTTTTCCCGCCTCTGAATTATATTAATATTCTAATGACGCTTTTACACAGCATATTAATTTCACCAATTATTTTAGAAAAAAAAAAAAGAAAATATTACGCACCAAATGCATTTTTTAAAAAGAAGTCTCATTGAGCGCAGTTATCAGGATTTTTTATGTTATCTTTCCCTTGAAAAACAGGAACAACGGATTTATGAGGATGGGAATTGGGGGTTGGGGCTAAAAATTTGGAAAAATATGTTGTCATTGACAACGAATCTATTTTCCAAGTGTCAGCTCGATAGCTTGACGGGAAGAAAAAACCCCCATCAACTTACATATACTCCCTAAGCAACAAAATTCTCCAACAAGTATCAAATAATCCATACCTTGGATTTCACTTCTCAAATGACCTAAAATGAGGACCCCCATATAAACAAAATTATATATAAAAAAAAGCCAACTCCACACACAGTTTCATTCGAAGAAATCTGCGCCACTGCCCAGCATCCTGCAAAAGAAATGCCTATCTTGCACTCGTCCTTCCACTACTAGAATATGGTGCGATCATCTGGGACCCATACCTAAAGCAAGACGTGGACAAGATGTAGCTTCATCGCACGTGACCACAAATACACCACTCCTGGCTTCGTCACTGGCCTCTAAAAAAGATTTGACTCCCCCCTCCCTCAAAGACAGACGAGAAAAGCTTCGCCTAACATTCCTATATAAAATGACCATGGGGCCAGTGCCGACCATCCCAGCAAACACGTATCTCACCCCACAGAAGCCAGGTCGCTTAATCAGAGCCAAACGCTCACTAAACACTGACTTCACCTCTGACAACCCCATAAGCAATTACATCCGGAACAGTAGTAAATGCTTCACTGTGCCTCGGTGTAACACAGTCCAATATAAAGAATCATTTTTCCCACGCACAAGCCTCGCTTGGAACCACCTGGACGATGCCGCCGTAGACTCTATGTCAACCGAGAGCTTCAAGGCTGCCCTGGCATCAGCTCGGAGCCGTTAGGATAACAGCATCGCTTCCCCAACCGTTGCGCATATGCCAGTGCATAGATTCAGCAACGTACCCTACCAGAATCAGAACCAGAATTAGCCAGCTGAAGATTTTGCCAGTTAGCCACAAAGAAAAGCGAAGTTAATATAAAGGATTTAATAGCTTGTCTTTTGTGCTGCCATTTGCTAAAACAATATCGTGTTCATGTGTTTTATTATCATTGAAACGGTTTAGGCCATCATGAAAACGTGAATTTTTCTTATAGTTTGTCATTTTTGCGCTGAACATTTGTTGTTATAAGAAAAATAGGTGGATCGTTCCATCAGTTATACGGAGGACATCAAGTTAAAGTTTATAGCTGCGCATGCGTAGCTTTCAATTTTCCTGAATTTCCTGTGAAACAATGTTGTTACGGTCTACCCCGATAAACCGGCATGGTGTTGTAGTACTCAAATGCTTTGATTGATGTTTATTTCTGTCATGTTTTTAACGAATAAATGCTTTCTCCCGAAGATCCGGTTGTATTAAAAAAAAAAACAGACTTTGCCACATTGCTAAAACTACACAAGACTAGATCGGGCTTTGCCAATCTAAGGTTGGCTTTGGGGACAAGGCACTTGAGATGAATGACTATTTCCGATGAAGGTCCTAACCGGTGACAGCGCTTTCCTCAGCCCTTCAACGAAGTAAAAAAAAATAAAATAACTCTAGCCGATGCCTTCAGGTCTCGACCGAGTGACAATGGTGACAGGACCAAACGCATTGTCACATATCATCCTCACACTCTCTCAGCCAGAAACGTTGTTGTCCCCGACTCTTACGCCCTCAACATTTTCTATTCCCCGCCTCTCACTGTTATCTGACGTATAAAAGTCTGTGAGACCTGCTTGTGTGTCGTCGCACCAACGCCACCCTCTCCCACGTTTGGGACCAATCCATGTGGCTGCAGCCATTGCAAAACATTCCCTTTTGGCATCCAGGCTCAACACCTACGCTTCCCCGAGGGTAGTTTTCATATGAGGGACGGTTTCCTTTGTCCTAGCCGCAATGTTGTCTAAAGCCATTGTTTGTACCCGCTGCTAGATGAGAGAACTAGGGGAGACTGGACTGCATGTCTCGGACAGATGTACTGAACACCTTCGAACTATTGCGCAAGAATAGCTGTGTCCCATCTCAAAACACTCCAATAGAGCTGACTACGCAAGGAATTTTGCTATCCCCGACATTGTGTACTCTGCAAAAACGAAGAATAGGGTGAACTTGGAAAACAACTGATTCAGACGTTGTGACAGTTTTACACTACATGACATGAATTTCATGTTCTCATTCACTTGTTAAACTTTTCTCCGGCCCCTCCTTGTTACGACTAAGGAAGAGGGCTTAATTTTCCTCTCTTCCTTCCAATTTTGCCTCGATTAACACTATCGCCTACTTATTTTATATCCCTCAGTGTCGTCTAACAGACAGTGGTAAATCACAGTAGTAAAAGACAGTAGTAAAAGACGATAAAAAAGAGAGTAGTAAAAGACAGTATTAAAAGACAGTAGAGAAGAGGCAGTAGTAAAAGACAGTAGTAAAAGACAGTAGTAATAATCAGTAATAAGAGACAGTAGTAAAAGACAGTAGTAAAAGATAAACGTAAAAGACAGTAGCAAAAGAAAGTAGCAAAAGACAATAGTAAAAGTCAATAGTAAAAGACAGTAGTAAAAGACAGTAGTAAGAGACAGTAGCAAAAGACAGTAGTAAATGACGGTAGTAAAAGACAGTAATAAGAGACAGTAGTAAAATACAGTAGTAAAAGATAAAAGAAAAAGACAGCAGTAAAAGACAGTAGTAAGAGACAATAGTAATAATCAGTAATAAGAGACAGTAGTAAAAGACAGTAGTAAAAGATAAACGTAAAAGACAGTAGCAAAAGAAAGTAGCAAAAGACAGTAGTAATAGACAGTAATAAAAGAGAGTAGTAAAAGACAGTAGTAAAAGATAAAAGTAAAAGACAGTAGTAAAAGACGGAAGCAAAAGACAATAGTAAAAGTCAATAGTAAAAGACAGTAGTAAAAGACAGTAGTAAGAGACAGTAGCAAAAGACAGTAGTAAATGACGGTAGTAAAAGACAGTAATAAGAGACAGTAGTAAAATACAGTAGTAAAAGATAAAAGAAAAAGACAGCAGTAAAAGACAGTAGTAAGAGACAATAGTAAAAGACAGTAAAATGTCACTAGTATAAGACAGTAGTAAGAGACAGTGGTAAAAGACAGTAGTAAAAGACAGTAGTAAAAGACAGTAGTTCTAATGCTGCCTTGATTTTGACTTAAATTTCAACGATGGTCACTAAACATGAGACGCGGGTCATTAAAACCTGGGATGTGGGTCATAAAACCTGGGATGTGGGTCATAAAACCTGGGATGTGGGTTATAAAACCTGGGATGTGGGTCATAAAACCTGGGATGTGGGTCATTAAAACCTGGGATGTGGGTCATTAAAACCTGGGATGTGGGTTATAAAACCTGGGATGTGGGTCATAAAACCTGGGATGTGGGTCATTAAAACCTGGGATGTGGGTTATAAAACCTGGGATGTGGGTCATAAAACCTGGGATGTGGGTCATTAAAACCTGGGATGTGGGTCATTAAAACCTGGGATGTGGGTTATAAAACCTGGGATGTGGGTTATAAAACCTGGGATGTGGGTCATTAAAACCTGGGATGTGGGTCATTAAAACCTGGGATGTGGGTCATTAAAACCTGGGATGTGGGTCATTAAAACCTGGGATGTGGGTCATTAAAACCTGGGATGTGGGTCATTAAAACCTGGGATGTGGGTCATTAAAACCTGGGATGTGGGTCATTAAAACCTGGGATGTGGGTCATTAAAACCTGGGATGTGGGTCATTAAAACCTGGGATGTGGGTCATTAAAACCTGGGATGTGGGTCATTAAAACCTGGGATGTGGGTCATTAAAACCTGGGATGTGGGTCATTAAAACCTGGGATGTGGGTCATTAAAACCTGGGATGTGGGTCATTAAAACCTGGGATGTGGGTCATTAAAACCTGGGATGTGG
This sequence comes from Lymnaea stagnalis, assembly GCA_964033795.1. Taxonomy (NCBI): domain Eukaryota; kingdom Metazoa; phylum Mollusca; class Gastropoda; family Lymnaeidae; genus Lymnaea; species Lymnaea stagnalis. The sequence goes on along the minus strand of CAXITT010000001.1, from coordinate 5,188,320 downwards.
GTCATTAAAACCTGGGATGTGGGTCATTAAAACCTGGGATGTGGGTCATTAAAACCTGGGATGTGGGTCATTAAAACCTGGGATGTGGGTTATAAAACCTGGGATGTGGGTTATAAAACCCGGGATGTGGGTCATTAAAACCTGGGATGTGGGTCATTAAAACCTGGGATGTGGGTCATAAAACCTGGGATGTGGGTTATAAAAATCTGGGATGTGGATCATTAAAACCTGGGATGTGGGCTATAAAAACATGGGATGTGGGTCATTAAAACCTGGGATGTGGGCTATAAAAACATGGGATGTGGGTCATTAAATCTTGGATGTGGGTCATAAAAACATGGGATGTGGGTCATAAAAACCTGGGATGTTGGTTATAAAAATCTGGGATGTGGATCATTAAAACCTGGGATGTGGGCTATAAAAACATGGGATGTGGGTCATTAAAACCTTGGATGTGGGTCATAAAAACATGGGACGTGGGTCATAAAAACCTGGGATGTAAGTGATTAAACCTTGGACGTGGGTCATTATAACCTGGGATGTGGGTCATTAAAACCTGGGATGTGGGTCATAAAAACTGGGATGTGGGTCATAAAAACCTAGGACGTGGGTCATAAAACATGGGATGTGGGTCATTAAAAACCTGGAATGTGTATCATAAAAACCTGGGATGTTAGTGATTAAACCTTGGACGTGGGTCATTATAACCTGGGATGTGGGTCATTAAAACCTGGGAATTGGGTCATAAAAACTGGAATGTGGGTCATTAAAACCTGGGATGTGGGTCATTAAAACCTGGCATGTGGGTCATAAAAACATGGGATGTGGGTCATTAAAACCTGGGATGTGGGTTTTAAAAACCTGGGATGTGGATCATTAAAACCTGGGATGTGGGTCATTAAAACCTGGGATGTGGGTCATTAAAACCTGGGATGTGGGTCATTAAAACCTGGGATGTGGGTCATTAAAACCTGGGATGTGGGTCATTAAAACCTGGCATGTGGGTCATTAAAACCTGGGATGTGGGTCATTAAAACCTGGGATGTGGGTCATTAAAACCTGGGATGTGGGCCTTTAAAACCTGGGATGTGGGTCATTAAAACCTGGGATGTGGGTCATTAAAACCTGGGATGTGGGTCATTAAAACCTGGCATGTGAGTCATTAAAACCTGGGATGTGGGTCATTTAAACCTGGGATGTGGGTCATTAAAACCTAGGATGTGGGTCATTAAAACCTGGGATGTGGGTCATTAAAACCTGGGATGTGGGTTATAAAAACCTGGGATGTGGATCATTAAAACCTGGGATGTGGGTCATTAAAACCTGGGATGTGGGTCATTAAAACCTGGGATGTGGGCTATAAAAACATGGGATGTGGATCATTAAAACCTGGGATGTGGGCTATAAAAACATGGGATGTGGGTCTTAAAAACCTGGGAGTTGGTCATTAAAACCAGGGATGTGGATTATAAACCTGGGATGTGGGTCATTAAAACCTGGGA
>CAXITT010000001.1:5164751-5183423 GCA_964033795.1 Lymnaea stagnalis | reverse complement strand
TATCTACACGCCATTCATCCACCTTCTTTATCTTTCTCTCTAGACGTCATTCACCCATCTTCTTTCTCTTTCTATCTACACGCCATTCATCCACCTTCTTTATCTTTCTCTCTAGACGTCATTCACCCATCTTATTTCTCTTTATATCTACACGCCATTCAACCATCTTCTTTATCTTTCTCTCTAGACGTCATTCATCCATCTTCTTTCTCTTTCTATCTACACGCCATTCATCCACCTTCTTTATCTTTCTCTCTAGACGTCATTCACCCATCTTCTTTCTCTTTCTATCTACACGCCATTCACCCACCTTCTTTCTCTTTCTATCTACACGTCATTCACCCATCTTATTTCTCTTTCTATCTACACGCCATTCAACAATCTTCTTTATCTTTCTCTCTAGACGTCATTCACCCATCTTCTTTCTCTTTCTATCTACAAGTCATTCACCCATCTTCTTTCTCTTTCTATCTACACGCCATTCACCCACCTTCTTTCTCTTTCTATCTACACGCCATTCAACCATCGTCTTTATCTTTCTATCTACACGCCATTCAACCATCTTCTTTATCTTTCTCTCTAGACGTCATTCACCCATCTTCTTTCTCTTTCTATCTACACGTCATTCACCCATCTTCTTTCTCTTTCTATCTACACGCCATTCATCCACCTTCTTTATCTTTCTCTCTAGACGTCATTCACCCATCTTCTTTCTCTTTCTCTCTAGACGTCATTCACCCATCTTCTTTCTCTTTCTATCTACACGCCATTCATCCACCTTCTTTATCTTTCTCTCTAGACGTCATTCACCCATCTTCTTTCTCTTTCTATCTACACGCCATTCACCCACCTTCTTTATCTTTCTCTCTAGACGTCATTCACCCATCTTCTTTCTCTTTCTATCTACACGACATTCATCCACCTTCTTTATCTTTCTCTCTAGACGTCATTCACCCATCTTATTTCTCTTTCTATCTACACGTCATTCACCCATCTTATTTCTCTTTCTATCTACACGCCATTCAACCATCGTCTTTATCTTTCTCTCTAGACGTCATTCACCCATCTTCTTTCTCTTTCTATCTACACGTCATTCACCCATCGTCTTTATCTTTCTATCTACACGTCATTCACCCATCGTCTTTATCTTTATATCTACACGCCATTCACACATCTTCTTTCTCTTTCTATCTACACGCCATTCACCCATCTTCTTTCCCTTTCTATCTACACGCCATTCACCCATCTTCTTTCTTTTCCATCTACACGTCATTCAATCATCTTCTTTCTCTTTCTATCGACATGCCATTTACCCAACTTCGTTCTCTTTCTGTCTACATTCACCCATCTTTTATTTTGTCATTATTGGAAGCAGCTTGAAATTTTAAAGCGTAAAATTTTGTTTTAAAAAAATCATTTTTATTCTTGTTTAATTTCTTTACAAGCCTTAAGAAGGAGGTGCCACCTTTTTAATGGCTCCTCTTTCGGACCTCGATATTGTTTGACATGAAACAGTTTTTGGACATGGATTTTTCAAACTTAATCAATTTCCGTTAACAGCCAGGGCCCTAGTTCAGAACTTAGCCCGTGAGAGTCAATGGCTGCAAAATCTCAGAGATTTCTCCCTGAGCCCGAGCAAGAATAAATGAGTTGACTGCTCCATCCTCACTTGGCCATTTATGGAAACAAAATCTCAGGCTACAAAATGTCTGAATATGTGTGTGTGTTTATGACAGTGTGTGTGTGTGTGTCGTGTGTGTTTATGACAGCGTGTGTATCCGCTCCGTTTCACCATGTTATTACTCCCATTCTTCTGGCCAATGCGAAGACGCAAACGTACATTAGAAGATGCATATATGCAAATGTACATTAGAAGATGCATATATGCAAATGTTCAATAAAAGATACACATATGCACATTTTCATTAGAAGATACAAATATGCGAATGTGTTTTAGAAGATATATATATGCAACTATTCATCAGACAACACAAATATGTAAATGTTCATTAGAAGATATATATATATATATATANTATATATATATATATATATGTATATATATGCAAATGTTTATTACACAAGCTTTTCGATGAAACTCCTCAGGTGACTTCTGAAACCTGTGGTAACACATAAACGACATAAATGTCTTCGTGACTTTAAGCATTTGTCGCCTTTCTTCATAATGGCTTTTTTTCAGTTCCTTTATTTATCATATTTAAAAAATAAAAAAAAAACATACGAAAAAAAGATATGGTGCTGTGAGAAATCAATAAGACAATTCCAGAGTAACTTCGAAACAGTTTTTTTTTTTAAAAACCATTCACACGACAAGATTGAGTTTGAAACAAAATTCTTCTCTGTCTCGGTGCTGAAAGCCGTTTAATTCCGATTGATGTTTAGTTTCTCGTCTAGTTTTTTTGGGTGGTAATCCCAGTAATAAAAGACAGAGTCAATAAACAAGTAACCCATGAAATCCAATCGTTTGTCCCGATAGTGACTCGTGGATAATAAACAGCAAATCAGCACGATGTCTGGGTTTTGAATGAGAATGGCAGACAATTAATGAGCGCCACAGGAAGTTACCGATGGTGGGTTCATAGAATGTGACTTTGTGTGGAGAGAACTGACTTGTAAATGTGCGTACTGCTCCCTAATTGATTCCCGTTTAATGACTTTGAAGTCAGCGAAGACTTCGAGAGTTAAAGGTTGAAACACGTTTTTTGCCGAGAGATTAGGTTTTGTTAGAGTTCGGAGCATACGTCAATTTATCTATTTGAAATATGTTAATGTTAACATTAAGTATAGAGTACAAGTAATGGGTTGCTTTCATTGTGAAGGTTTCTTTTTAAACATATATATGTACGCAAGGTTTGGCCCAGAATACCAGATTTTTTGATAATTTCTTGTTAAATTTCTCGAGAGTTACAACTTTCGTAAGGGTCAAGACGAAAGTCGTCTTGAAAATATTAAATAAAGCGATAGGTAAAAATGATCAATAAAATAACATTTAAAATGATCAGCAAAATTATCAATAGATAACAGGTAAAAATTATCGTTAAAATGATCAATTAAATAACAGGTAAAATAATAAATAAATTATCAACAAAAATGATAGGTGAAATGATGAATAATCTGATTGGTAGCCCTAAAAGGTAGCAGTATTAGCGTGGTGAACTGATGTCGTTTTTTAGACGAACAAAAAGACAGTGGAGACGGGGGGGACTTCTCTGTTAGTAATTTAAAAAACTGATGAAATATTAAGGTAACATTGATAAAATAGTATTCATGTGCCTTGACCCTCACATTCTTCAAGCTTGGTCGAAATCCCTTTATCCCAAAAGCTGTAATTAAAAATAATAATTAAATATAAAGATTTTAAAAAACAACACATATTCTCAAATGGCTTAAAGATGTAGCTCTATAAATATCTCTTCAAAAAAGTTGATTATTTTTAAAAAATTGAATATAAAATCATGATACTTATGGCAATAACAATGGCGATCACTTGAGTCTTTAACTAGTTTCTATTTCTTGTCGTATTTTCATTTGTCCATTCTGCCCAGGAAAGCTCTCAGCCAAAACATTTTTATCTTTTTGTCCTTTCTTTTCATTCAAGCTTCCACATACCTTGTTCTATTATTTACTTCACAAGGTTTGAAGGCAGTCCTTCGTTTATTATCGTGTAATGAGCAAAGCTGACTTGCGCACCGTGCACAGGAAAGACGTTAACTGTTCGTGCACCAATGAAAACTTACATTAAACGCTCACCACCGACCTTGTCGCAGCGCAAAATCTTGATTTAAAAAAAAAATGCATGTGCATAGCTCACATAATGAAAAACCCGCACGTTGATCTCTGGTATTAACTTTGCTCTTGTTCTTGTGTTTCTTTCTTTCGGTCTGCGTGAGCGAAAAAAATGTTCGGATGGCTACTTAACCCACTTCCCGTCGACCTGTCGAGCTGAAACTTGGCACATAGAGTTGTCGCCGATGGCAGCGCATTCTTTCAAATTTTCTGGGACGTTGCGAGCCTTGGGGGAGAGAGGGGAAAAAGGGGGGGGGACTCAATAAGATTCTTATAAAGTGCGTTACTCGTCAGCATGTTTCAAAAGCAAAAGTTCAGCCCAACAAACCCATGGCAGCGAGATATTACAGTTACTTGGCACATAGAGTTGTCGCCGATGGCAGCGCATTCTTTCAAATTTTCTGGGACGTTGCGAGCCTTGGGGGAGAGAGGGGAAAAAGGGGGGGGGGGACTCAATAAGATTCTTATAAAGTGCGTTACTCGTCAGCATGTTTCAAAAGCAAAAGTTCAGCCCAACAAACCCATGGCAGCGAGATATTACAGTTGATACAAAGATCTATACATCAAAAGAAACAACCTTTGTTTGTAGGGGGTTGTTTAGTTTAATCAAAAGATTTCCCTGGTTTAATGCCGGCATATTCTTTCCATATTCGTATTATTATTATGTACAGGATTTTTAAAAATTATTTTAAGTGAATATAGTTCACCAGATACAGCCCGCTAAACTTTGGCGACAGCAATGCGTGGACTTCCCATCTAGTAAAGTTACTTGACAAAACATGAACTCAAGTAACGCACATTTAGGAATCGCAATGTTTGCCACACCCCCCCCCCCCCCCCCCCCATGTTACGTCACTGCACACTTTTATTTCACGCCCATGAACTATATTAAGTATTCTGATGTCACAAGCACTGGTAAAACCGAATATTTTCCCCACCATACTTAAACTAAGACGATTTCATTTTCCGAAAAGAAAGTATCACTCGCCAAACGCAGATGCGTTATATATTTTTAAAAAAAATCATTTAGCGTAGTTATCGGGAAATAAATTTTTTGCGCGATAGTGAACTCATTTTTGAACCCTCTTTCTTTTAGAATTATTTGTAAAATACTCTTAATACCAAATTCGCCAATAAGGAAGCTGTCCACGAGTCGCACCAGAAGCGTAATATATAAAAGAGATTGCATGGCCGAGCGGTGTGAACTGAGTCAATCAAAAAGCTAGTGTACTGGCGTGTCGGAAGTTAGTGTACTGGCGTGTCAGAAGCTAGTGGACTGGCGTGTCAGAAGCTAGTGTACTGGCGTGTCAGAAGCTAGTGGACTGGCGTGTCAGAAGCTGGATGTGCTACTGGTTATGTGTCTTTGTTGGATAAAAACCCACATAGAGACACATTCATTTATGTCGTTAACATTTGGTTTAGTTGGTCCCAGCATGCACTTTTAAAGTTAACATCTGGTTCAGTTGGTCCCAGCATGCACTTTTAAAGTTAACATTTGGTTCAGTTGGTCCCAGCATGCACTTTTAAAGTTAACATTTGGTTCAGTTGGTCCCAGCATGCACTTTTAAAGTTAACATTTGGTTCAGTTGGTCCCAGCATGCACTTTTAAAGTTAACATTTGGTTCAGTTGGTCCCAGCATGCACTTTTAAAGTTAACATTTGGTTCAGTTGGTCCCAGCATGCACTTTTAAAGTTAACATTTGGTTCAGTTGGTCCCAGCATGCACTTTTAAAGTTAACATTTGGTTCAGTTGGTCCCAGCATGCACTTTTAAAGTTAACATTTGGTTCAGTTGGTCCCAGCATGCACTTTTAAAGTTAACATTTGGTTCAGTTGGTCCCAGCATGCACTTATAAAGATAACATTTGGTTCAGTTGGTCCCAGCATGCACTTTTAAAGTTAACATTTGGTTTAGTTGGTCCCAGCATGCACTTTTAAAGTTAACATTTGGTTCAGTTGGTCCCAGCATGCACTTTTAAAGTTAACATTTGGTCCAGTTGGTCCCAACATGCATTTATGTAGTTAACATTTGGTTCAATTGGTCCCAGCATGCACTTATGTAGTTGACATTTGGTTCAATTGGTCCCACTATGCACTTATAAAGTTAACATTTGGTTCAATTGGTCCCAGCATGCACTTATGTAGTTTACATTTGGTTCAGTTGGTCCCAATATGCACTTATAAAGTTAACATTTGGTTCATTTGGTCCCAGTGCACTTATGTAATTGACATTTGGTTCAGTTGGTCCCAGCATGCACTTATAAAGTTAACATTTGGTTCAATTGGTCCCAGCATGCACTTATGTAGTTGACATTTGGTTCAATTGGTCCCACTATACACTTATAAAGTTAACATTTGGTTCAATTGGTCCCAGCATGCACTTATGTAGTTGACATTTGGTTCAATTGGTCCCAGCATGCACTTATGTAGTTGACATTTGGTTCAATTGGTCCCAGCATGCACTTATGTAGTTGACATTTTGTTCAATTGGTCCCACTATACATTTATGTAGTTGACATTTGGTTCAATTGGTCCCACTATGCACTTTTATAGTTAACATTTGGTTCAATTGGTCCCACTATACACTTATAAAGTTAACATTTGGTTCAATTGGTCCCATTATACACTTATGTAGTTAACATTTTGTTCAATTGGTCCCAGCATGCACTTATGTAGTTGACATTTGGTTCAGTTGGTCCCACTATACACTTATAAAGTTAACATTTTGTTCAATTGGTCCCACTATACACTTATAAAGTTAACATTTTGTTCAATTGGTCCCACTATACATTTATGTAGTTGACATTTGGTTCAATTGGTCCCACTATGCACTTTTATAGTTAACATTTGGTTCAATTGGTCCCACTATACACTTATAAAGTTAACATTTGGTTCAATTGGTCCCACTATACACTTATATAGTTAACATTTGGTTCAATAGGTCCCACTATACACTTATGTAGTTGACATTTGGTTCAGTTGGTCCCCCTATACCCTTATATAGTTAATATTTGGTTCAATTGGTCCCACTATACACTTATGTAGTTGACATTTGGTTCAGTTGGTCCCACTATGCACTTATAAAGTTAACATTTGGTTCAGTTGGTCCCAGTAAAGACAATGCCACCGTAAAAATTAAACCCCCAGTAATGTTGGGTGGAAACATCAACTTAAAAAGCAAGTATCTGTCTGTGGGAATGAATTAAGAGTAATTAAATTCACAGTCTACTGTCGACTACACTTAAGATAGCCGTCTGTGTGATATAGTGGCAGATCTAAAAGGAAAAAAAAATGCTTTTTAATCGTATCACAACTTTGTAAGTAGTTGTAATTAATTTTATTTTCAAGTTTTTCCTTGACTATAATGTCTATTTAAAGCCCTGTTTATGCACGTAGTCAATCCAACTCTTGCTTTACCTGTGTTTATGGTGTGGACTGAATGTCTATTACTTATCATTACCATTTGCCACCGAATAGTTGGTGTATGGTCTACTTTGTTATCCAGACGAGCCTTGTGTTATCGAAATGGTATTCTTCAGGAGAGGAATGGCTCGGGGTTAAAACAATGGTGGAGTATTCCGTTAACGGAATACCTTTAAAAAAAATAGATATGAAGTAGACATTGAGCAACGTTATTGGTTGATGTCGCATGACGTCAGCACTCAAAGAAGACGAAAACCCATTGACGTGTGTCTATGTGTAGCTCATTTAGCTCGAAACTCTCGCAATGATTGTACTTGCCATAGTAAAGTCTCTCCACTAGTGGCTTAACTAAACAACGCCATAAAAACAAAGCCTTTCGTGAAATCCTTTACACGTATTTTCAATTAATTAAAAAAAATAAATAGATGAATATTCTAATGACACACCCGCTTTCACAGCGCAGATTTATTTTACCAACTATTTCAGGAAAACAAAAGAAAATTTTACGCACCGAACACACTAAGAGATATTTTTTTTTAAAGAAAGAATCTCATTAAGCCAATCATCGGGAATTTTATTTCTTGAAATCAGTGGCATCGTATTTCCTTTCATCTTCCTCTTGTAAAACAGGAAATACTCTGATTTTTAGGGTTGCGAGTTGGGGAGGGGGGGGGGGGGGGGCTAACAATTTGAAAGAATGTGTTGTTTTTGGCAAAGATTCTATATGCAAAGTTTCAGCTCGATAGATTGGCGGGAAATGAGTCAAGCCTCCCGAAGTTTTTGCCCTAAACACAAAAAAGAAAAGCTAATTTAAAGGATTTAAAAACTGGAATTTTATTTCTTGAAATCAGTGGCATCGTATTTCCTTTCATCTTCCTCTTGTAAAACAGGAAATACTCTGATTTTTAGGGTTGCGAGTTGGGGAGGGGGGGGGTGGGGCTAACAATTTGAAAGAATGTGTTGTTTTTGGCAAAGATTCTATATGCCAAGTTTCAGCTCGATAGATTGGCGGGAAATGAGTCAAGCCTCCCGAAGATTTTGCCCTAAACACACAAAAGAGAAGTTAATATAAAGGATTTAAAAACGTGAACTGACTCAGAAATGCAAATGTTATATGAAGATAATAAATTGAACATTTTAACTGATCAATAGATGTTAGACTTCTATTACCGTTCACGTGGAAGGTAATCATGAATGAAATCTTGTATGAAATAATATTACATAACAAAACAAGAAATTAACATTATATCAATTTAGCTTAAAATTCCATTGGAGATTCAGAGAACGCCATTGAACAATTGACTAAAAGCAAGTTTTTCTTACTCTTGAAATGTCATTCATCGGGTTTTAAAGATAAAAAAACAACTACTTATCTTCAGCATGATATACCTATTGATTTATTGGCAACACAAATTTAAAAAAAAAAACTTTTCAAACAAACCAATTTGAAATTCCAAACAGAAATCTACAGAAAACAAATTGGACGCCATTTGGGAAGGACAGGTTGGGGCATTTGCCAAAGCCCCCTACCCCCCCCCCCCTTTTTTGTTTGTTTGTTGTGAATTTGAATGTTTTAGTTAAATTGTTATGTACTGTGGCGCCTCCAGTAACAAGCCGACCAAGTGTTGGCTTTTGCCCCCACCCCACCCCCACCCCCACCCCCCCCTTTTTTTGAAAAAAAAAACCTGAAATGACGCCCCTGACGATAACACAACCTTAAGCCAATATCAAAAAGGAAAAAAAAAATATATAAATAAACAATGAAACAACTTTCTTAAAACCATGAAACTATTTTTAATCTGAGTGAGCCTCGTTAAAAAGACATTTTGAAGATGTTCGATTCTTGTCCAGCCCCTGAGCACGGTCTAGTGCGGAAAAACAATAAACCGTGCCAGTCAGTGCGAATGATTGAAGAGATTGTCATGACGGCCTAGACCTGCAAGGCTTCCCACCAGAATTCAGAATGACCCGGTGCGATAGCGGGCTCAACTTCCGGGCCAGACATTGTTCTTATCAGCGGAACGTTGTTGTCAAATGAACTTACATAGCAACACACTGCAAGTCTAATTGTAGCTAATTGTTAACGTTGTCCAGATAGCTGCGTTGCCAGGATTGTGTTCTAGCACGTTGGAGGAATTGCAGCTTTGGCGCTTTACTAAAGAGCCCGTCTAAACAAGTGCTTTCTATCTTGTCTGCTGATTGAAGCAAACAAAATGAAAGGGGCATTTTGGTTTTATAGCTTCATAATTTATTCTGTTCATTTCGAAAATGAGGCATAGCTCAATTCAGTGTAGAAATCTTCGATGTATTTTTAACCTGAGGTAGAGAATATTATACCTTGAAATATATCGCAATATTTTACTTAATATATATGTATACTTATAATAGTAGATCTAGTAGATATGGACTTTGAAAAAGAGCCAAAATTTCAGCGTTGTACGTAAAGAACCAAAAGGCAAAATCGCATTTATTATAATAAATATTACATGAAAAATGCTTTTCGGACTTGAAAAGTATTTATTTTATCTCGTTAATGCTCTAAAATTAATCTATAACTGTTTGAAATTCTCAGTTTCTCTCATTTGAAAGTATTTAAATGTTATGTTTTTCGTCTTTGAAAAGTCGATTTTCTCCATGCCGATTGGGCTGTGTTGTCTTTATGCGTCCACCTGGCCAAAACAAAGAGTAATATGTCGCTTGGGACTGAATGTGGGACACACGAATGGCTATTATCGTTGCATCACACAGACATACACACAGAATTGGACTGTGTCCAACATCTGGACGCATCGATCCAATTAGCGTGCATAGACAGCCTCCTTTGACCCATCGCCTACATACAATCCATTTGGTCGATTTTATCTTTGAATAACTAAGACACGCATGTACATTTTTTAGAAAATGTCTCAACATTATCAAAGTAACCTAGCAATTATTTATTGTCTCTTTATATTATTAATCATCAGTCTTTACCAACAGTCAGTCTTTACCACCAGTCAGTCTTTTCATCAGCCAGTTTTACCATCAGCCAGCCATTACCATCAGTCAGTATTTACCATTAGCCAGTCTTTACAACCAGTCAGTCTGTACCATCAGTCAGGCATTACCATCAGCCAGTCTTTACCAAAAGTCAGTCTTTTCATCAGCCAGTTTTACCATCAGCCAGCCATTACCATGAGTCAGTCTTTACAATCAGCCAGTCTTTATAACCAGTCAGTCTGTACCATCAGTCAGTCATTTCCATCAGCCAGTCTTTGCGATCAGTCAGTCATTACAATCAGTCAGTCTTTACCACCAGTCAGTCTTTACCACCAGTCAGTCTGTTCCATCAGTCAGTTTTACCACCAGTCAGTCTGTACCATCAGTCAGGTATTACCATCAGCCAGTCTTTACCATCAGTCAGTTTGTACTATCACTCAGTCATTACCACAACTCAGTCTGTACCATCAGTCAGTCTTTATCATCAGCCAGTCTTTACCATCAACCATTCTTTACCACTAGTCAGTCTGTACCATCAGTCAGTCTTTACCATCAGTCAGGCATTACAATCAGTCAGTCTGTACCATCAGTAAGCCATTACCATCAGTCATTCTTTACCACCAGTCAGTCTGTACCATCAGTCAGTCTTTACCATCAGTCAGCCATTACCATCAGCCAGTCTTTACCACCAGTAAATCTTTACCACCAGTCAGTCTTTACCATCAGCCAGTCTTTACCATCAGTCAGTCTTTACCACCAGTCAGTCTTTACAACCAGTCGGTCTTTACAATCAGTCAGTCTGTACCATCAGTCAGCCATTACCATCAGCCAGTCTTTACCACCAGTCAGTCTTTACAACCAGCCAGTCTGTTACATCAATCAGTCTTTACAACCAGCCAGTCTGTACCATCAGTCAGCCATTACCTTCAGCCAGTCTTTACCATCAGCTAGTCTTTACCACCAGTCAGTCTGTACCATCACTCAATCATTACCATCAGCTAGTCTTTACAACCAGTCAGCATCAGTCAGTCTTTACCACCAGGAAATCGGGAGCACTTTTGCATGATTACCATGTTGGCAATGTTATCGCAGTAATTGTACAGTAAGCCAAGATGTTTGGCTAATGTGATGTTATTGAACAATAAGAAGCCGAATGAGACATTAAAAATCCGCCATGATGAACAGGCCCGAGTGCCGGCCAACTGTATTCTTTACGGACAAACCGTAAATGTTAGACCTAAAATAAATTGTTAGCAAATTTCTGTAATTGCCCGTAAATGTCCGTAATTGTCCGTAAAAACTGTAGGATGTAACACATAGTACAAAATGATTTTTTTCACGTGAAACTGGAGGTAAATTCTTATCAGCGGGAATTCAAGCTTGTACAACAATTATGTGTTTCTCAAACTTAATTCAATAATTTAAGCCTAAAATATGTCTCTAACCATTTTATGACTGTTAATGTAATCTAAAAATGTAATACCTTTAAGACCTGTGGCACTTCAGCCTATTGAAAGGTCCATCTAAGTCAGGGGTCTCAAACTCAAATCATCCGGGGGCCGCAGGAGGTAGAGTCTGAGCGAGACTGGGCTGCATCAAGTATTCCACAAAGAAGCTATGACAAATTCAATGAAGTACAACTATTACAATCTGCTCAACCTTTATTAATAAAAAATTAAAACATTACGGGTTCTCAAGAACTAGGCTTCATTTCTTCCTCCCACTCCTTGTCGAGTCCTGGCAGCGCTTCTTCTTACACAGCTGAGCAATATTTGACTTGAGTGAGGAAGCAACTCAGAACCACAGTACATTTAACCACGAGATTTCATCAGTAAGTTTGGCCCTGAACTTTGACTTGTTAAAGTTTATAGTGGAAAAGAGCTTTTCACACAGATATAGGTATTCCAAAAAAGGCACACGGTCCGCTTAAATACCTGGAAATCCCAGGGAACGTGGAGGGCAATGCTCTCATAAAGTGTCCATGCTTGTCCGTTTCCATTCGCCTCCCTGATCTTAGCCTTGAGTTCACAATTGCCCTTAAGATCAATTAGCCCCACTTGAACCGCAAAAAAAGGGGATGGGGCATCTTCCAGATTGAAGGAGAAAGGGTCAGCAAAAATTTGAAAAGTGTCTCTGTGTGTTTTAAAGTCTTCAAACATAAGATCAAATTCGTCATGTAACTTTGCAATGGCATCAGTATGCTTACTATTGAATGGTGTGCCCAAGTCCATGAGTACTTTGCATGTTGGGAAATGACAGAGGTTTCTTTGAGAACCATAATATAAGTTGTGTGCAGAATTTTCTGAAATAGCCATAGGCAACACTGACAAGCTGCCCTTGGTCTTGTAACTTCTTGTTAAATACATTCAGCTCCTGTGTAATGTCAACAAGAAAAGCCAAGTCAATGAGCCAGTTGGGATCACTTAGTACAGGAACAAGTACTCCATCCTTCTCCATGAAGTCTTTGGGGGCTAAAACGTGTTCAAACAGTAAGCAGTAGCAGGCCATATTTATGAATTATTGATGCGAAGTAGAAATGACCTTTTTGACTAGCCCTGTTTGAAGGCGACCAAGCTAACAGGCTCGGAATTTACCTCACTCTTATACACTAGCGCCAATTTTAATAGAGATTCTTTGATACGGTCAGATTGCAACGATTTACACAATTATGGTTGTGCATTACCCACTAACTGATTTTTTAAACTTTTCTCAAAACCACACTTTGGCCGCCATGTTTGTCTCATCAAATGATATAAAATAAAAACTTTTAGTCCGATTTTTAAAATGTTTTTACAAATATAATCAACGTCCAAATTAGAGACCGAACTAAAGTGATTTTCTGATTTTGGCCGAAGCCGAAAATATGCCGAAAGTTTAAAAATTACTTTCGGCCGAAACCGAAAAAAGGCCGAAAGTTAAAAATGAATTTTGGCCGAAACCGAAGCCGAAACCGAAGCCGAAACCGAAAATAAAATATTAAGAAATTTTGAAATTCGTTCCCGCATACATTCTGCATGCATCGAAAATGATGTGGGAAAGTAGAAATATTTACATTCTTTTTATAAAAAATGAGATAATCGTGAATATTAAATAAACATCTAATATAGGGGTCTCAAACTCGCGGCCCGCGAGCCATTTGTGACGCGCAAGACGATATTTTGCGGCCAGCTACTTGACAGGAAAGTTTAGTGTAAATGCGCCGGCCCGTTTCCCCCATTCTCATATCTATAATGTGACTCTCCGCGACGGTTTCAGTCGAATCTCACCGACTAGTCTAATTCTTTTTTTTTTTTTATGTTTCTATATATTTTTGTATGCCAGGTCTCTGGCAACAGTAAGTAGTTCTTGAGAACCCTTAATGGTGTTATTGTTATTTATAAAGGTTGAGCAGATTGTAACAGTTGTGTTCGCTTTTTGTGGATTACTTGATGCTGCCCACTCTCATTCAGACACTACCTCCTGTGCCCCCCCCCCTCCCCCCATGATTTGAGTTTGAGACCCTTGATCTAATGAATACTTTGGATTTTTACCATCTTAATATAAAAGTAATTTAAATTGCTTTAAGATTTTAAAAAAAATTAGTATGGTAGGAGAAAATTTGGCAAAAATTGGGGGGGGGGGAAGGGGAAATTAATGCAAAATATTATTTTTTTAAACAGAGTCTCTAAAAAATGTGGTTCTTAAAGATCGCTTAATTTTTTTTTAAAGATCGTTTAGTTTGTTCTTAAAGATCGCTTAGTTTGCTGTATAAGCTCGTTTAGTTTGTCGTTAAAGATCGTTTAGTTTGTTGTTAAAGATCGTTTAGTTTGCTGTTAAAGTTCATTTAGTTTGTTGTTAAAGATCGTTTAGTTTGTTGTTAAAGATCATATAGTTTGTTGTTGAAGATCTTTTAGTTTGTTCATAGAGATCGCTTAGTTTGTTCTTAAAGATCACTTAGTTTGTTGTTAAAGATCGTTTAGTTTGCTGTTAAAGATCATTTAGTTTGTTGTTAAAGATCTTTAGTTTGTTCTTAAAGATCGCTTAGTTTGCTCTTAAAGATCGTTTAGTTTGTTCTTAAAGATCGCTTAGTTTGTAGTTAAATATTTTTTAGTTTGTTGTTAAAGATCATATAGTTTGTTGTTGAAGATCTTTTAATTTGTTCATAAAGATCGCTTAGTTTGTTCTTAAAGATCACTTAGTTTGTTGTAAAGATCGCTTAGGTTTTTCATAAAGATCGCATAGTTTATTCTTAAAGATAATTGATTTTATTCCTTAAGATCGATTAGTTTGTTCTTAAAGATCTTTTAGTTTGTTCCTAAAGAACATTTAGTTTTCTGTTAAAGATCACTTAGTTTATGCTTAGTTTATTCTTATAAATCATTTAGTTTACTATTAAAGATCATTTGTTTTGTTCTTAAAGATCAATTAGTTCGGTCTTAAAATCGTTTAGTTTGTTCTATTAGATCGTTTCGTTTGTTATTAAAGATCACCTAGATTGTTCTTAAAGATCGCTTAGTTTGTTATAAAGATCGTTTAGTTTGTTTTTAAATGTCCCTTAGTTTGTTGTTAAATATCGTTTAGTTTGTTCTCAAAGATCGCTTAATTTGTTCTTAAATGTGGCTTAGTTTGTTGTTAAATATCGCTTTCGCGGAGTATTAAAATTACCGAAAACCTGAGTCACTTTCATGGCCGAAAGTCTAAGTCGATTTCGACCGAAACCGAAGAAAAACCGAAAGTAAACTTTTCTCTTTCGGCCGAAACCGAAATTAAGCCGAAAGATAACTTTTCAGTTTCGGTCGAAACCGAAACTTGGCTGAAAGTGATGGAATGGCCACTTCGGCGCCGAAACCGAAGCCGAAGCCGAAATTCGGTCGGTCTCTAGTCCAAACATAAAACATAAAAAAAAATCAGAATTAGACTAGTCGGTGAGATTTAATTCAAATAGTCACGGACGGTAACATTATAGATATGAGAATGGGGAAGTTGCTCGGGCCACATTAACACTAAACTTTGCTGTCAGGTATCGGGACGCAAAATATCGTCTTGAGGACAGCAAATTGCCCGCGGGCCGCGAGTTTGAGACCCCTGATCTAAGTAGAGACCATGATATCTTCAAGTTATATTTTTTAAATAATATATTAATTAACATTTCTTATTCCTAGTTACATTTTTGTTCCGACTGGTGAAAAAAATATATTAGAAAAATATAAAGTCCACAAATAAGAACCATTTCTAATCAGTCCTGTCTAGTAAAAACCGCGCTGTCTTTTGTTGATTTCTATTTATAGTCGTTTAAGGATCCGGGCTTTCCCATTCCGCCCGTCTTTAAGAGATCATCAATCAGTCGAAGTTTGGGAGACCGATGAGATGGCGTCACCTAAACTGTGCCCGGTCTTATTTAACCGGGACATTTCATTAGCACAGACTTGATTAGGACTGCGTCTGTGCGCCAACCACTAACTAGGCGGTTGTATAAATAATCCCGGCATTCTTATTTCTCTTTAATAAATATTCGGCTGGTCAATTTCGGGATATGATTATTGTGATTGGGCGTAGGGATACACCCTGAAGTGTTGGCGGCTTGTCGACAGGAAACTAAGGAGATATGAGCTAAGTGAATCTGGACTGAATGGAGCGAAACCTGTAGAGTACAAAATCTGTAGAGTACCAAATTTGTAGAGTACCAAATAGAGAATCTATAAGTGCCAAATAGAGAATCTATAGAGTGCCAAATAGAGAATATGTAGAGTGCCAAATAGAGAATCTGTAGAGTACAAAATCTGTAGAGTACCAAATTTGTATAGTACCAAATAAAGAATCTATAGAGTGCCGAATAGAGAATATGTAGAGTGCCAAATAGAGAATATGTAGAGTGCCAAATAGAGAATCTGTAGAGTACAAAATCTGTAGAGTACCAAATTTGTATAGTACCAAATAGAGAATCTATAGAGTGCCAAATAGAGAATATGTAGAGTGCCAAATAGAGAATCTGTAAAGTGCCAAATAGAGAATCTATAGAGTGCCAAACAGACAATCTGTAGAGTGCCAAATAGAGAATCTGTAGAGTGCCCAATAGAGAATCTGTAGAGTGCAAAATAGAGAATCTGTAGAGTGCCCAATAGAGAATCTGTAGAGTACAAAATAGAGAATCTGTAGAGTGCCCAATAGAGAATCTGTATAGTACCAAATAGAGAATCTGTAGAGTGCCCACTAGAGAATCTGTAGAGAACAAAACAAACAATTTGTAGATAACAGATATATTTAATATGTTAAGTACAAAGTAGAGAATCTGTAGATTACAAAATAGAGAATGATGGTCAGATGGTTATCGAATGATTTTCTGATGGTTATCGAATGATTGTCAGATAGCGCATGTCGAGTACATGTTCGCCGTGTCTTTATAGTGGATATGTATCTATGACATACAAGAATAAGATTAATATGAATGAACACATTCAGGAACACCGCCCCCCCCAAGCGTTATCGCTTTTGAAATGTCAATACATGCTTTCTATGTGATGCAGCATAAATAATAATTCTCTAGGTATGTATGGCTGTTCGGTTGAAATGGCTGAAATGGCTGTATGGCTGTCATTGCTGTATGACTGTAAGGCTGTACGCCTGTAATGACTGTTTGGCTGTAATGGCTATAACGCTATGTTCAATAGACGCACATAATTAAATTCCTAGGAGTTAGCACTGATTGGTGAGTTTTCAGAAATAGCGTTACGGGAATGCATGCTTTTTTTCTTCCCCCAAAGTAACTTTAGTAGATGGTCAGTTCACGCATTGTCACCACCAGTGATTATTTCAGAAATTTTCCCCCGGGGGCCACTTCAGATTTTTCGGGGGGGGGGGCAGTGCCAGTTGATTTATTGTTGGACATAATTTAGCTGGGGGGCACTTGGGTTTCCCCGGGGGGGGGGGGAGGGCCCCGGAGATATAGCTGAAAGAAACCGCTGGACTCGCTACCATAGTTTCGTGGGTTGTTACTAGTTAAAATATATTATTTGTTTATCGGCCAGTTCAAGTGGTTAAAATTTAAAAAAAGCTGCGGTGGAGTAGAGCTGAGGGTGAGGGTAGGGCTGGCATGTGAGGGTAGGGCTGGCATGTGAGGGTAGGGCTGGCATGTGAGGGTAGGGCTGGCATGTGAGGGTAGGGCTGGCATGTGAGGGTAGGGCTGGCATGTGAGGGTAGGGCTGGCATGTGAGGGTAGGGCTGGCGTGGCTCATGCAGATAAAGCCCCACTTCAAAACCTTTACAGAAAATTCCCACCCGCTCAGAAAATCCCTTTCTAAAAACGTTCGGCTTTTAACGATTCAGCTTTGGCAGAAATCGTTGAATGCGGAGGTCAAGGTCATAGTTCACCTCTTTCCAAGTTTCATTGCGTGGGTTAGCCTCAGTGGTTGCAAGAAATATTTTGATCATTGAACTGAGTTAGTTCACTCCCGTGTGTAGTTCTTGAAGTTAATTTTAACATTGCATTAACGGTACATCAATAACATAGCGTAGTGCTGCTGAAATAATATACAAGAATCTTTATCCAAAAGAAGCATTCCATTCACGTCAGAATGATATTTTTGCACAGTTCTTTTATTAGCTATTTATACGCTATTAAATAGCTAATTTCTTTTCTCCGTAGCTCGGTGGCCAGTTTATGACTTGCAAGTATTGATGGCGGATCTATTACAATCTGATGATATTAATTGAGTTCGGGGGGAGGGGGGCAAACCGAAAAAAATTAAGAAATAATATAATTATGTGATATATTTAAACAGAAATTGAATGGAACATTTTCATCATGAGGCACGTTATGACCGAATAGACTTATATGACCAAATAGACTTTTGTGACCGAATAGACTTAATAGATTTGATCATTATAAAGCTGAGGCAATGAAAGAATATTACCCTCAATGAAACGTGATTAATTTACGAGACAGTTTTCCCGTATAATTAGTGACTAGCCTAAACAAGACAGGACACTACTGACCTAAATAGAGGCCTAGAGATATATAGACGCCAAGTGCTGAAATATTTACTACTACAGCCGTGGAGAGGATGTGGCCGGAATGCAATAAAGGTTTTGATATCATTGTTGTGACAACAGCCCTGTTATAGAAGTGACAATAGTCCTGTTATAGAAATGACAACAAGCCTATCATAGAAGTGACAAAAGCCCTGTCATAGAAGATTCAGCAGCTCTGTCATAGAAGTGACAACAGTCCTACCATAGAAGTGAGAACAGACTTGTCACAGACGTGAGTAAAAATCAAATATTCGATCGGTCCCTATTGAAAATGTTTTGTCCGATATCAGCCTTAAAACTTTGCAATATATAAGATAATAAGGTAATATTGAAATGTGGTAATATAGCTATATAATTTTCTGAAACAAAACTTCGGGCAGTTATTAATTTTTTAAAAAGTCTTCAGCTGGAACTCGCCATTAAATACCAAAAAAAAAAAAAAAAAAAAAAGAAACAG
>CAXITT010000001.1:5150254-5154325 GCA_964033795.1 Lymnaea stagnalis | reverse complement strand
TGTTCTTACTTCAATCAAGCGTGTTCTTACTTCAATCAAGCGTGTTCTTACTTCAATCAAGCGTGTTCTTACTTCAATCAAGCGTGTTCTTACTTCAATCAAGCGTGTTCTTACTTCAATCAAGCGTGTTCTTACTTCAATCAAGCGTGTTCTTATTTCAATCAAGCGTGTTCTTACTTCAATCAAGCGTGTTCTTATTTCAATCAAGCGTTTTCTTACTTCAATCAAGCGTGTTCTTACTTCAATCAAGCGTGTTCTTACTTCAATCAAGCGTGTTCTTACTTCAATCAAGCGTGTTCTTACTTCAATCAAGCGTGTTCTTACTTCAATCAAGCTTGTTCTTACTTCAATCAAGCTTGTTCTTACTTCAATCAAGCGTGTTCTTACTTCAATCAAGCGTGTTCTTACTTCAATCAAGCGTGTTCTTACTTCAATCAAGCGTGTTCTTACTTCAATCAAGCGTGTTCTTACTTCAATCAAGCGTGTTACCGCTGTAAAATAATTAAGAAATCTAAAAACCATGTTTTTTTTTTTGACGTCACTGTCAAACTTACTATCAAAGTTATTGTTAAACATACTGTCAAACTTACTGTTAAGTATACTGTCACACGTACTGCCAATCAAAGACGCCGGGATACAGTGTGGGACTGTTGGAGGATATCTTGCAGAAGTTGACAGTGCATCTGAGTATAAAGTCATCAAGATATTTGTGACGTCTTATACAGATTAGACTAGAGTTTTTATTGGAGGGAGTGATGAAAAAGTTGAGAATACCTGGGTCAACCCCTACAGCAAGACACGTGTCAACTATCTAGTAGGGAGATCCGAGCAGCCAAACGAGGGCAGATCAGCAAATTGTATTGTTTTTGGAAAAATAAAGGGTGGAAAATGGCTCAAGGCGCGATGAATCACGAGATTGAATATCTTTGTGAGGTTGAACATTTAAATATATATATATATATATATATATATATATGGCATCTTTCCGTCTGCGGGAGACGATAGATTATCTTTATTGCTTGCAGCTCTTGGTGTGGCTGGTGAGACCAATATATATATACATCCATACATGTTCTAATCTGAATATATCTTTAAAAAAAATATTTTTTTTAAACGTGCTTATCACTTGTTTTCTAAATAGTCACGAGAGTTTCTATGTGTGGTTGAAACGAACTTGAAGGTAGCTCCCTACTTGAACTCCTTTTTTTAAAAAAAAAAAAAATGAGCCTTAACAAAAAAGATAATAAAATAAATAAATACACAAAAATTGTTTAATTAGTTTATTTAGTTATTTGAATATTTCTTTTTTTTTTTTTTTTTAAAAAAAATATTTTTTTTAAACGTGCTTATCACTTGTTTTCTAAATAGTCACGAGAGTTTCTATTTGTGGTTGAAACGAACTTTAAGGTAGCTCCCTACTTGAACTCCTTTTTTTAAAAAAAAAAAAAAATGAGCCTTAACAAAAAAGATAATAAAATAAATAAATACACAAAAATTGTGTCATTAGGTTATGTAGCTAATTGAAGATTGCTTTTTTTTTATTTTCTACAGGCATTTGGATGAGAAAAGATTCATTGACATTGCCCCCGAGACATCCTTGTGATGTTCAATGAAGGCTTTTAAAAATCTTACATATTAAATTCGTTTTTGATCGTGTGTTTGTGTTTGTGGCGAAATCTTCGGAACGCTAAATGACCCCATTCCTGTCGTCCTATCGAGCTGAAACTCGGCACATAGACTTGTTGCCGACGACAACACATTCTATCAAATTTTCAGCCCCATTCCCCCCACCCCTCAAAACCCCACTAATTCAGTTTTTTTTCTCTCAGTTTTTCAAGGGTAAGATTAATGAAATATGATCTGTACAATAGTTGGTTGTTTTACTATGGATATTAATTGTTTAGCTGTTGCTATGTGCTTTGTATTGATGATGTTTTTGGGTTTAAATCTATCTTTTAGTATATTAGGTTTTACATACAATAGGTTGCATAAAAACCATTCCCGTACCAAAAACCAGTTGCTACAATCACACAAATGATAACTAACGTACAATTACATAAATGCAAACAAAAATGTATATTGATTCAGTACTAAATCTCAACAGGCGTAGTCAGTACTAAATCTCAATAGGCTTAGTCAGTACTAAATCTCAACAGGCGTAGTCAGTACTGCATCTCAATCGGCTTAGTCAGTACCAAATCTCAATAGGCTTAGTTAGTATTATATCTCAGTAGGCTTAATGATTACTAAATCTCAATTTAGCGGTATCAATTTAGTCTGGACCATTTTCTACAACAAATCACCTCCTATTTACACCAAAGGATGTAGGTTTCCCATTCTTAGTTTCCAATTAGCCCGCGAAGGGCACACAGTAAGATGAATGGCCTTCAATGTTGATCAGATTACGGAGATTACAGAGACTAAAGATTATCCATAGAGAGACTAAGGAGTATCCAAGCGAATGCTAATACCCAGGCCACACTACACTTGTATGTGTCTTTGGCAAAAGGAATATTGTAACGGACTATGTTTTCACATGAAAACAGAGAGGTAGCATGAGTGAACAGTGAATTGTGTTGACCATGTTTTTTTCCACGAGGAGAGACAATCAATGGATTGTATTTTTGAGATGCAAATGTGAGCTCCACGTTTTTGGAGAGTAAAATTATGTTTTTGTCAGAGCGGTTGTTTTCCACGCTTTGCTGGTAATAAAGTATGAGTTGACTGAGATAAGGAGAGCTGAGCGCAAGGAGAGTCAGAGTTAGTCGGAGTTGAGTTAGAGTTGAGATGTAGTACAGTTGAGCTGAGTTATAGCAGTGTGAGGACGTGTCTTTCTGAGTGATGGAATATTATATAGATATGTGAAATGATTACATTCATGCAGGATTATTATTAATATTATCTGTGTAAACTGTGATTTAATAAAGTACTGTCAGTTTAACCAGAATTCAGTATTCTTATTTGATAATGATGTCAGAGCATATGTGTGTTACAAATATTTATTAAAGCCCCGTGTATCTCACCCCAAACCCCACGACAGATGAGGTTGTTCAATTTTATATAGCATTTAAATATTAGTTAATAAAGACAGGACTTTATTTCCTTGTAGGTACTGGTTCATTGAAAGATTTGCATACACTTCCGGTACGTTTTTTTTTTGGGGGGGGGGTATGAACTTTCCAAGTGGAAGAAATAAACCACCTTTTACTTATATAAAAAAGGCATCAAACAGCCAAATGCTGGCAGCCCTCCGAGGTGTCATCACTGAGTACGGCTCTGAGGGGAGAGAGCTCTCACTAACAGCCAAATGCTGGCAGCCCTCCGAGGTGTCATCATTTAATACGGCTCTGAGAACGCTGCCCCTAGGCAACCGTTTCGTCCCAGCTACAGCGTGAACTAGTCACGTTGTGGAAACCCACTGTGGAATCCCTCTTATAGGGCGTCCGACGCTTTCCCGGGATGGGTGGGGGAAGATATTAGGAGGTAAATTTTTCCATCCCGACTCCTAGAGAAAGTCGATCGAGTGCACTGTTTAAACGCATAGTGTCGGATCGACCGGGTGCCTCCTCGTTGGGGCGACCACCAGGCGGGGTCCTGGTCGAGCGCCCAGGCGCCCAGGTGAAGGACTTGGGTGAGGGGCCCGTGTGGGGGCCGTCCTGACGAGTGGGCATCTCCAACGTGCCGCAACGCGGCCCGATACGTCGGACCGGGGAGGGGTAATTTGGGGGGGGGCATAAAGAGTCTTAGACTCGCCCCGCTGACGCCATTTCTTAATGTAACAATACGGCTCTGAGGGGAGAGCTGCCGTCCAAGGACCCTACATTGTACAGAAGGCCTTAATGGAATGATACAACGGCCACGCACTCTCGTGGCAGTGTGCAGTTAATGACCGGCGACTTACTAACGCTTCACGAGCGTCGCTGTTTCCCCCATCTTTGTGCACCCTCAGGCAGAACGTTCTCTCCGTTGTCCGTCTTGATTAAGTCACTTTCTCCGCTTTGATGGTTATGCGTCAAACGAGGCGTGACGTGTGCACGTCGTAAGATGACGGTCCATCCACAGTACACATAT